>JAIFAC010000166.1:0-40000 GCA_026545765.1 Plantago major | reverse complement strand
TTGGATGAGCATATTGTTGCATTAACAATGTCAGATCTAGGCCCTCCCGGAACCACTGACAATATCTGAAGTTTCCATGAATCTGATAACAAACCCCGAATGGTGTGGTAGGTGATGCATAAATCCCCAAACTCCTATCAATCACTTCAAAACAATGCATATATTGGTCACTGTAGCCACGTCTTATATAATAACATTCGTTTCCTTGAGTAGACAGGTTGCATCAAAATTACGCTTAATCTTACTGCATACCGAGTCTTAATGGATTTTCAATGGTATATCGAATCTTGATTGAGCAGTTCGGACCATCGAAATCATCAATGATATGATACCGATGTAAGTCATTGGGAGAACTGTATCTCCTTTAGCTCTAAAAAACGGAGCATAAAGTCATCCAAGTATAATATATCCTCTAAAATCAACAATGAATTGTAATAATGACGTCCTGCTAAGTATGAGTTGATGACCTTGATTCTCCCTATCTTATATCTTGAAAGATAAAATTTTCCTTAGAATAAGATTTGGCATCTTACTCACAATAGTTATCTGAATATCGATATACCATCTGTCTTCTACATGGACGAAAAGTAGTATGTATTGAAAAATAAGGTAGCATCGAAGAAACATGTAAGTTGTCGACATCACCCTCCTCTACTATAGCAGTTACTTCTGATGCAATAGGCAAATTGTAAGTTCGTCCATCCCCCTTGGCGTCTTGCAATAAGTTGAAGGCCTACCTCACAGGCATTATCAAGGGAGATGCGATCTCTGACCATCTTGTATACTTTTGCATATGGATTGTACTCTTCCACCTTAGTTTTGATCAATGTCGCAGTAGCAGCTTTCACACCAGCTTCATTGGTTTTGCTTTACCATAATAATAAAATAAAATATTATTTACTGTCGAGTATCTATAATTCTAATGAGTACTAAATGATGTATAACGAATAATTTGTTTGAAACGAAATATGTGAAAAATACATAAAATTGAGTGTAGAGGTTTAAAGAAACTCACCCGAGAGCATTGATCATGTTGTCAATTCCGTGTTCAATGTCATATATGTAACATTGGGCGAATATTTGGAGTTTGTCTTTCGTTGGCCAAGAGCGAGCCAATTTTTTTTTTTTTATCATTTTAGCCACCTATTTTAAATCAATAAGGACCTTTTCGTTTATTGACTTCCTTGTCTATTTTCCATCCATTGAAGTAATGTGAAGATTTTATTGTATGCACGGATGACAGAACAGTTATATGAACTGAGTACCTACTGGATAAACAACTAATATATGTAGAATATATTTTCAAAATAGTATAGTTTTGAACCTTTCCGATGTCATTCAAATTTATTCCATCTCGTGAAGTCGATCTTGAGGCCGTAAAACTTATTCGATTTAAGCGATTTGTTATCCATCATGAATTTTTAATGTAACCAATTCCAAGCAAGAAATATGCATGTTTATCAAATAAAAAATTACAATCGTAAATGCGTTTCACAACTAAAAGTAACAGTTGAGAATATAGGAAAAATTTCAACATCGAGGTGTTGTTGTTTGAAATCAAATATGTAATTAAAATTGATCATGAAAAAAATCAAAAATAAAATTACAGCATAGCTACTAATAATGAACAAAATTCTACACAAATGCCTCGGTTTCTTTTATAAAGTAAAAAAAAGACGCAAATCTATAATATGTAGACTTAAAGATTTAAACACCAAAGAGAAGTCCCCTTTAATTAATTACTACATGTTGCCACTCTGAATTTTGAACCAATTCAATTATTAATTTATTAGTTAAACCTTCCGCACCTTCTAGAAAAAATCATAAGACCCAAATTTTGATGCCAAGCAATAACATTGGCCCCGTTGATCCCTAACAACACCACCAATACCACCCCTATGTAGACTCTACGTATTCAACCATAGCGTCAAAATTAGCTAATATGATACCAAGATCAGGCGGCAACCAACCTGCTGCAACAGTTGGCTATCACTACAAAAAATACCTGTTTTAGCGATGGAATTATCCGTCGCTAAATCCGTAGCGACGGATTTAGTGACGGATAATCCCCCGTCCCCAAACAACGCGTCACTATTTTTTTTGGCGACGGATAAGTATTCCGTCGCCAAATAACGACGAACTGGCGACGGATTAATTCGTTGACGGTCCGTCGAATGGCGGATTACTTATTAAGTAGCCAATTAGCGACATTTAGCGTTGATTAAAATCCATCGCTAAATCCACCACTAATCCGCCCTATAGTTAAGCGATATTTAGCAGCGGATAAATTCAATGGGCTAATTAAGCCCTTAGTTAAGTGAATTTAGCGTGATTTTTCCGTCGCTAAATTCAACATTTAAAAAATTGTTTTTATATTTACATTTCACATTTCACCTGTTTTTTCACATAATATAATCATAGATAATATACCCGAAACAATTAAATTGCATTAATATACCCGAAACAATATAAATTATCCATAACAATGTCTAAAGTATGCAAGCACAAGAAGGTGAAATAGTGTCAAAGTATATATATAGCATAAACAATATAATACTTATGTAACTAAGAATCGGGAGGAGGCGGTGGGTGAGACTGGGAAGAAGTGTTGAACATCTGGGTCAAAGCGTCCATCCGCTGAGCCATACGAGCCTGTTCCTCAAGCACTTCTTTGGTAATTTGCCTTAGTCATGACTATTTCACAGTGGAGAGGAGTCATCATCTCTTGAACCTGGTCCTGTGTGAAGAGATTAGATCGCGATCCTGATCCCTGGGACAATGAGAAGCTACCAGAACTCATAGAAGGGCCCAAACTTCCCAATCCATATGTTCGACCCTTGTTGTCCATTGGGTTGACCTCGAAGAAGATCTAGTCTTGCTCTTCAATTGATAACTCATGACCGTCGATCATCCTCTCATCCATCCTCCTCTCCACCTCACTCTGCAATTGTAAATTGCATACGAAATGAGATGCAATTTTAGGAATCACTTTAAAATACTCAAATACAAATGTTAACCTTAAGAACGAAACGTACCGCAATACGCTCTTGCCCTCACGTCAGTCCAAATGCCATTCTTCAGCTTAGCCTTCTTGAAGTGGTATAGAGCACTCTTCGGCTGTCCTCTATTGGCCTAAAAAAACATATGTGCAAACAAGTAGTTAGTTGATTGAAATGAAAGCAAAAAACTGTTATGTATCATATTCCAAGTCATAAACAACATATTTACTAACCTCCATCACGTGATCTGTAACAACATCTCGCGACCCATAGTGATGTCTGGTAGTGCCCGTACCATCTCATGCTCGAACAAGCAGTTTATACATTCTTGTAAGCTTGATCTGGACAAAGGGATCATTCAATCGCCTCCCAAAGTGCCCTCGTCATCCCCCACCCGAGTTGGTTGCATCGTGTCTCCTTCATTTTGTAAACCATTTTCCTATAGATGTCGACCACTAAAGTTTGAAAGCAGTACAACTGGGACACCAGGGCATTGGGAATGTAGTAGTCCTTCTATAACAATTCCATTCAAAGTAAAAATTACACAAGTTTAAAGAAATATAACAATTTAAATATAACACCAAGTTTAGTGGCTAACATACCATTCAAATTATGTGCAATAAGTTCATGAATAAATACCAACATATCACCCAAGTTTAGTGGCTAACATACCACTCAAATGACACAACAAGTTCATGAATGGTGACTAACACATCAAAACAAGCTTAGTGGTAACATACCACTCAAATTTTCCTAAAATTGACTAACACAATGGTGACTAACATATCACCCAAGTTCAGTGGCTAACATACCACTCACAGATATAGTGGCTAACGTACCACACACATTAACACAATGATTAAAATAACAAATAAAGCATTCATTGTAACATTTAAGCTTACCCGCAACTCGTCGAAGTAAAAGTGTTTCATCCGGTCCAAGACGTTCGTCCACTTCTCGCCTCCCTGTCCCGGCATCTCCCTCCTCCCCCTAAAGATTTTGCCTAGTTTATCCGAAGCATCTGGTGGCCAAAACCTGTTATCAATGAGACAAACAAGAAACGAATATTCATTAGTAAAATCATGTAACATATATTTATCTTAAGTATATGTTCTACAAATGCATAATACTTACTTGTTCCTGCCGTTGGGGAACAACAAGCTTCCACGAATGTATGCCGCGTCGGTCGGCGTCGAATAGGGACACCGTCGGAGGGTAGTCACCGGGAGCATGTGGCGTGTAGGCGGTGGAGTCTCTGGAACTGAGGGTAATCTGCTCCCTGATGTCATATCGACGGAGGACTAGTAGCTCCACTCATTTGGTGTACTACGGATCGATGGACTCCCCCTAGTACCCCTACACCCGGGAGGAAGGTATGTAGACTTCCTTTGGCGCGGCATCTGCAAGAGCATATAAGAAATTGCAGAAAAAAATGTGTTAGTAAAGAATACATGAATATGCATGTAAAACATATACATTTGACATACAATTATTAGATTTATAACATGCATTTTACGTTAATATAATCACCAAATAGTCTCAAAACACTTAATTAAATCTTCATAATCTAGTGTATATATACGAATTTATCGAATCAAAATTACTACGTACTTACAAACATCCTAACATTATACTAATTAACAATACAAATTCACAATCAATATATCAATTGCACAAAGTTAACTAGCTAGTATACTATAGCTCCCATAAACATACAATTGATCTAATTAGTCGAAATTAACAAAATTCCCAAATTTGTCAACAAGTAAGGGTTCCAAAACACTCAACTAAATCTTCCTAATCCTACTACATATACGAAAATATCAAATTAACAACCCTACATACTTCCAAACATCCTAACATTATACTAAAAATCCAAATTCACAATCAATATATCAATTGAACATCTCAAAGTTAACACACTACGTAATATAAGCTAAACTAACTACTACATACTTACAATAAACATGCAATTGCTCAAATTAGTCGAAATTAACAAAATCCCCAAATTTTGCAAAGTTAGGGTTTTAGCCAAAATACCTTCTATTAAGCTGAAAAAAGATGAAATTGGTTGACCACACGAGCTCCTTGTCCCACGAGCTTCAAGAAGTCTCCAAAATTGGCCGGAATGGTCGAGTTTTGGTCGGAAATTGGAAGGAATGAAGAAGAAAGGAGGAAGAAACAAGCTGCTGAAACGGAAATGGAGAAGAAAAGGGCTTCTGCCCCGATAGTATACATATTTTAGCGACGGATGTAGCGACAGATAGACTATCCGTCACTAATCGATTTTCTTTATTTTTTTTCTTTTTTTTTATTTTGGTCAACTTATTTAGGGACGGATATAATATCCGTCCCTAAATATGACAGGAAAATATCAATTAAGCTAATTTGGCGACAGATTAGCGACATATTTGAGACAAATTGGCGAATTACTCAATCCGTCTCAATCCGTCGCTAAACCTAGCGATTTGTCGCTATCCCAAATCGCTAAGCAGGATTTCTTGTAGTGTATGCAACACCTAAAGATCTTTTCCTGACTCTACTTATTTTATTCTTAAAATATTAATGCAACAATACTCTAATAAAGTTAACTTTCAATCATGACAAATTCAATATATATATATATATATATATATATATATATATATATATATATATATATATATATATATATATATATATATATATATATATAAATTGAAATTTATATTCAAAATGTTCCATACAAGATAGAAGGTAATATTTGAATAAATAATGAGTAAAAAGTAAGCGTGTGAGAATTCACGTAAATGTTGATAAGATGATAGTTTTATTTAATCCAATCGTTATTTTATTGCTAATTTTTACAGTGTCCATTTGTAACTGGACACCTAAATAAATATTGGAGGGAGTATTTTCATAAATTCTCTATTTTTAAAATTTTATTATTTCAATTTATATCATTTAACAAACCTACATAATGTTTAATTTAATAAATAAATAATTTAATTACATTTGATGCCCCTAATAAATTTCGTAATAACATCGGGGGCCCTGACATTTCAACAATAACATATTGGTCCCTAAACAATTACATATTTGTCCCTAAAGATCCATTTTTGGACGATATGTGATTGTTTTAGGACAATATATTATTGATAAATTAATTAGAATGAGTTAGTGTTTATCAAGGGAGCTGGTGTAATTTTCCATTAATAAAATATTCAAGTTTGCTGTCTATGGATTCGTCTTGTCGCGGTGATATCTATATATATGTTCAAAATAATTTTCGGAGTTTTGTAGATAAATATATATGAGTAAATAAAAAATACATATGGGTTCAAAATCCTAAAAATAAATTATGGGAGTTATATGGTGCACTACATCTTAACTAATTAAAATGTTCCACATCCAACATACCAAATTTAAACTTCTAACAACCAATCAAAATACACTTTGGGAAAAAACTGACCAATAGAAATGTTCGATAGTGTCACGCCAGCATGACACATGGCTACACTTAGACCACTCCCAATGGGAGTGGTCATCGGGACGGCCGTGCCTCACGGCCGGCCGTCGGTGCTCCAATGGAATTGGAGCACCACAGCCGACCGTGGTGCACGGCCACCCCAAAATTCGGCCTTAACAAGGCCGAATTTTGAAATCGATCCGTTAATTTGAGCCCCAATCAGCGGACGAGACGACGGGTGGGCCCCACCCTTTTTTATTTTATTTTTAAAATTAATTTATAAAGTAATATTAAATAAAAAATACGTATTTATATTTTTCGAGATCTATAATCTGTTCGTTTCACCACCTCGATTTCCTCATCTTCCATTTCTTAAACTCAAAATGTCTTTAAAGCTGAAACACGTATCCAAAACGTGTTTGCAATTAATCATTACATCAACAACTTATCATCATCTAGTTCGAATGGTGCCTATCCTCATAAAGTCTGAGGCAATGATCGTGATGTCATTATCCATATCTTGTCTAGATTTATTACTTTTTCCTCATTTTTTCATTCGATTTCAATCTCGATAAATTATAAAGCGAGTTTTAAGAATCAATTTGAGTAATTTCAACTTCTAAACACTCTTATAATATGTGACAAGTTAAAAAATATTTAAAAAAATACGAAAATAAATAAACACTATTCACGGTCATCAAAGCCTCTTTGAATGATTTTTTTCTGCGTTAATCGTTAAATCGTCGTCATTCGCGTATTATTATTCGCGATCGTCGCGATATCTGGGAGATGGTCTTAGAGGGCTTGAAAATGTATTCTTTATATATATATATATATATATATATATATATATATATATATATAGTACATCTACATATTACTCTCAGCCAATCACTATTCACTAACATGTGGGGAAAGAAAAGAACGTCCGAATCATCATCCAAGTGTGAATTCAGACAACCATTCATTAGCAGGCAATTTGGTCCAGTGGAAAGAAACTTCCTGCAGGTATCATTTTTTGGTTTCTGAATCCTCGGGACAAATTTAC
This sequence comes from Plantago major, assembly GCA_026545765.1. Lineage (NCBI taxonomy): Eukaryota > Viridiplantae > Streptophyta > Magnoliopsida > Lamiales > Plantaginaceae > Plantago > Plantago major. The sequence goes on along the minus strand of JAIFAC010000166.1, from coordinate 32,505 downwards.
TGTTTTTCTTTCCTTTTTTTAACATTTATCATGGATCATTAATTTAAGTGGTTTATTTTTAAACAATCAAGTACTCTAAACACAAGTGAATAATCATTCCAACACTGCTACATGCGTTTTGATTGCACAACAAAATCTCATTTACTATTTACTATTTACTTATTTCTCATGAGTTTTAGTACACTGAAACATATACTCATGTAAAACTCAACTCATTCATGCATTTATGATTTATCAACATTCTACGTACATTAAATACTCTTTCACTTAAACATGAGTTATATTGACTTTAAAAACAGTCAGTGTAAATCGTTTCATATACATATGAGGCCTTGATATAGGAATGTTTATTTCCGCCTTGAGTTCCAAATGTTTATGCAATACATCGAATATCTAGAATTCCCAACAAGTTAGGCACTTGAAAATGGAGAATACGGATGGAGGGATTAACTAATGATCAACGCAATCTCTCTGTTTCTCGTGAGGTGCAGTGTTTCTTGAACTCAAATCCTAGAGTATATATAATTAGTCATGACTCTTGAATAATTCGTGACGTGAGTGTAAACTAGAGAACTGATCCGTACATTAACCACTTCCAAATTTGGCAATTCATGTTGGGCGGCTAAGGCATCTGCAAGAGTCAAGTGGTGTGTAATCATACAAGGCCAAAATTTATTTTGATTTCAAGTAATGTTAATTTTTATCGTTTTAAGCAAGTATAATTTAATATATTATTAAAAAAGTAAAGCGTAAGCGTTAATGAATAATAAAAATGTCAACTTACATCCAAATTAAACGTTTACAACTGAAATTACACTTTTCACATATTTTTATATTATATTATTATTTTAATTTTATAAAAGCTGATTTAGCGTTAATGTATAAAGTTATTCTGCATGGAATGAATTTTTTTAGGTGTTCTTAGTTGCATAGATATTCAACTTTTGTTACTCTTTTCTTTTCTTTTTCAGAATGAAATTGTTGCATTTGTATAAAGTAGTTGGTTGAGGATTATAACAATCACCAATATTTTTTTTCAGAGTTCCCTAAAAATATGATGAGCTCACCCAACACCAAAACTTGTTCTTCAACATTAAGCCAAAACAAATCTTATCCGATGAACATAGAAGCAAGAAAAGAAAAAATGAAATTAGCAGTGACAATCAACGAGGGAATGAAAATAAAAGAAAAGAAAAGGTTTCTGTACAACTTTTCAATAAAAATAATGCAACTAGATATTGGAGCAAGCAAATTGCTTATTTTAAATATATTTCTTGCCAGAAAGATTCGTAGAGAGAAAATAAAGATTCTTCATGTCCAGATTCGGCTGTATTATGAAGTAGTAGAACTGAGTAAAAAGAACAGGTCACTCAGGTATTCAGAATCTACATGTAGAACACAATTTTATGAGTAAGTATCCCACTAAAGAATCAACAAACACTGCCATCATAGTCAGAAATATTAGATAGTTTTTACTATTACTTCAGGTCAATTCTAAGACTAATTTTATTACTTGAAGAATTTTATTAACCACCAATTTATTTTATAAAAAAAGGAGAAATAAAGAAAACTAAAAACCCTTCAGAAACTACAGAGTCAAATGCCACATGACTTGTATCTAGCCATCCATACAGTAGCAAAAAACTCAGTACCCTTTCAGAGTATACAGACTCAAACAGCTTACATCATATACTTCTAGAATAATAGTACATCAATGTGAAGATAAGATCTTAGTTTCAGAAAAACAAACTGATGACCTAAATAGCAACTACAAACAATTCATGCCAAATAATGACTTAACAGATTAAGTATCACAATAACATATGGTACAATAACAGACAATAGTAGTAGACTTAATTAACAAGGATGGATAATGTATCTGTTGATCTGAACAATTAAAGCAATACAAAGCCCAAAGTAGTTTTTTTCCCCAAACTAAAACATATTTAGCAGCCAACACTTTTAAATCTTGAACACTGGTTCAAGAATTCGAGAGGCGCAATTTCCCGCAAAATTTCCAGAATTTTGGTGGCAACCAACCATACATCTTGACATAAAGTAGAAACAGAAATATTCACCACACCCAGCAAACTTGAGAAAAATCATATCGAATAAACATCATAACTGTCGCTGACTATGGATGATAAAATGACACACCAATCCTTAATACACTGGTCCTTCAAGCGTCGATGAATCAAGTTTTATTTCCAACATCTCCGTAATTCTAAGTGTAGATCGTGCCAAACTTGGGGATGAAGATGCTTTCACAAAATTCACACGCTTATGGGTTGTTGCTGCATTGTGTTTTGTTCTTGGGCTTCAAGAACGCATTCATCTTCAATGTTAGACTGAACGGTGGTTGCCTCAGTTGGATCTGATATGGCATCAGATAGTTCCTTGGACAAGTTCTCAGGCTGAATTGTGGATTCACCAGTTTCTTTGGAAGTGGTGATCTTACGGATGGCAGCTTTTTTCTTCTCATTTAATAAAGGGGTATTCTCTGAAGGCAACTTAGGGAGCGACTTCCTTAGTGGCTTCTTAGCATTGACAACAGGTACTTTGGCGGCAACGTTTGTATGCGAGACCCTCTCGTCTAAGCTTAACCTAGTTGGGCGAGCTTTGGGAGCACCATTTTCTTCAGAATCAGTCTTTTTACGACCGAGCTTGGGAGACTTTGCCCTTGTAGTTGGTATCTACATTAAAAATATGCTTACCTCGTTATGCAAAAGTTATTAGAAGGCCTGTAAAACTAGTGCACCAAACTCATTACTCAATGCAACTAAAACATGTACAAAATATGTACTGTCTCAGCAAAAATTTTGACAGGAAACCATGGGATTTAGACAAAACCAAACAGAAGAAATATAGTCTCTTAGTTGCAGGAACCACTCTATGTAAAAGTACCAAACGAATTTCAGGTCCATCAGATTAAATTTATGATGCATTTTTATTTGAGAAATTCCACAACTAAATGAGATACGTCAGACTAAATTAAGTCGCTCTGCTGATAAAATTAAAAATCTACATTAACAGTCTGTAACGAAAATCAACACCAATCAGAAGGAAAACCACCACCTATTTGACTATGTTGTTTGTGGTACTGTCAGGTACTTTAATAAAGCAACCATGACACTATGCTGGCTGAACCGCCTGCTACCTTATAGATTACTCTGCCTAATATTTTTAGGCTTGCATGGGCCAGAATCACTTTCTGGCTTCTATCACAATTCTAAAGCGTATGCTAAATATCATATCAGTATAAATCTCATCACCAACATAAGCATAAGGTAAAGGCATTACGCCAGTGAGAAATCTTTTGAGCATGTGCGTGTGGCCGTGGGTGTAACTCTACCGCAAATAACTGACGCGTTGTCTTTAGAAAGGAAATATAAAGCCGGCATACAAAAATTACCAGCAACAGCTCACATGAGCCAACTTTTCAGATAAGGAATACTTCCTTCGATGCGTGGTATATAGCCAATTACCTTCTTTAGTTCCACCTTTGGAGGTGCAGGTTCCTGATAGAAGCTTGGCATGGGGTTGCTTTGAATCTAAACTCTTTCTCAACCTTCTGATTTCCGCTTCCTGTGTTTCCTGTTTAAAACAGAGCACAGAGATGCATAAATCAACCTCAGGCCAACACCCTTCAATATAAAACCAAGACCGAGATAAACTAAGTTAGAACCTTAGTCTTGGCTTGCAAATCATTCTGCTCTGCTTCCTTGGCGTGAATCTTCTCCTCGAGTTTCGAGTAAAACTATTGAATAGTTGATAAACAGAACCCTTAAGGCCATTGGTCAAACAAGAAACAATTGAAAGAGCCTGTTACTGCTGCAAAAACAACAGAACACTAACCTCCCTTCTTTTCTCAGCCCTTTCATTGCATTTAAAGCTGAAACCATAAGTGGGAAGAGCACCGGATTTGCGAGCCTTAGCATCAGCCGAGGTAGGACTTCTGTGAAGTCATCAAGGATAAACCAAACACAATCTTACATCACAACAAAAGATAAAAGAACCAAGTAATGCAAATAGCACCATTTCCTAAAATGTAAAATTTACGGTGAAGACTCTGTCGGTTCTTCAACTTTTGTAGCAGGGTCTTTCTTAAGGGCCTTCAACATTCTTCTCGCTGTATTCATAAAATCAGAGTGCATAAATCACTTCAGAATATATTTTGAATTTACAAGCATGTGTAAAAGCAAAGATTACAAAATGGTTAGACGTATTATAAGAACTAATGAGGAGCATAAATGCAAGGTTATTGAAAACCAGTGAAGAGAGTGCGTCAGGGAGCTCTTCGGAATGTGCACCACTTGTGGAAGAAGATGTTGCATCGGAATGCCCAGGCTGTGAAATGGAGTCATGAGTAATATGTCTCAAACTATAGTAATGCAGAAAGGGATAAGCAGCTGAAACAAATTCGTACACTATCATTTACCTTCTTATCACTTCGAACAGATGGTGCTTTTGATTTCTCAGCAGCTTGCTTCTCATTTATAGATTTAGTTTTAGCTTTAGGAGCAACCGGCTGTCTGCTGCGTGATTCTGGAGCCACAGTACCATTTGAAGCAACAAAAGGTTTCCCATTCTTGGCTTTCCCACTGACAGCCTTTGCTGGTTTTGAATTTTTCGAACTGCCAGCATCCTCGTCTTCAATTTCCTAGACACACACAAGTAAATTATACGCCTGTCTTCAACATAGATAGTATGGACACGCAGTAGGCATGAAAGGAAACAGTACTTTGGATGTAGGAATAGCTGCTGGGTCATTCAACTTTACCACATCTTCAAGATTCTCAGCTAATCCTTCAATTTCCACGCTGCCATTGGAAGTTGGGTTCATATCCTCAGAGATACAGATTGACTGGTGAAGGCCATTGTCGAACTCCATCCCGTTTGCAGATGTGGCAATGATGTTATCAGCATCCATCATGCTCATTTATCTAACAAAATATACAATTAACACCACATGTCACGTAATAAAAGAAAACAAGCAGTCATTTCTTATGACCCCTTTAAAGTTTAAACTCTAGCGTAGAACCTCAAATCAATTTCATAGAATCCATATAATTGGCATATGCATTTCATAATCATTATGACAAACAGAGCATCTCATATTTAATGAGAATGCGGAGTCTAAACTTAGAACCATCACAGGCATAATGCATCACGCGAGTACATAATCGAAGATAAACCTACAATAAATCTCTAACCCACATTTGCAGAATCCAAATCGAACGAATATTGCAACATAAGTCTTCACTAAACATACCACTTCCCTTGAAACCCAAAAACCCTTAACACCAACAATCTCACAAACAGCAAAGAGCAACAAATCTCGTATCAATCACATTGCATTACCACAGATTCATACAAACCCTACTCCAAGAAGGCTATAGCCACAAAAAAGCAAACAGAACACAAGAATCCAAAAAACCACAAAAGAATATAATAGAAAACAAACCGGATCTTCAAATCCCTCAAACCCCCTGCAAAAAATCCCAACTTTACCTCACCAAGATTCAGATTTAGGAAAAACCGAAAAAAACCCATTTGTCCTGTAGTAGAATTACATCGAAATAAATGCTCACATTTTCACGGGTGCACCTAAATCAATGACAAACAGTAAAACAAAACCTAGTAAACATCATCAAGTAAACAGAAAGCACACCTCTGTGAAGCATTTGCAGGAGAAAGAAGAATTAGAGAGACATTGATTCGAAGAGAAAAGGGATTGGGAAAGATCTGGGAGAATGTTGTTGAAGGAGGCAGGAGGCTAGTCTCGTGTAGTCAAGCAAAGCAAGCTCTCTCAGTTGGTCTGAAACGTTTGGAAATGATCTTGAAATATTTTTGAAATGTTTTCTTTTTGTTAATCTTGTTTCCTTATTTTTCAGTTTTTGGGATATTAGTATTTTATCATTCTCGAAATTGAAAATATGATTTTGGGAATCTAACTTAAAATAAAGGAACAAACAGTAGGGAGAGAAGAAATTTTTTTTTCTTTTCCATTTTCTTTTTATTCTCATCTGTGTTGTTTTCTATCACCGCTGTTCAACTTCATTCCAGGTCATTTTCAACTAAGACCACACAAAAAGAAATTTTGTAATGGGATTTATGAATGATAAATAAAACACTTACAGTTAATATTAACAATCCGTCTCGTTGTGGACCGATACACGATGTTTTAGGTAATACTCTATTTGGAAAAAATGTTCTTTTAGTTTAGGCGTTTATTAAAATTATTCTGATTTTCGTTTATGGAAACTAATTAAATAATAAAGCTCACTCCTTTCGGCTTTTTATTCTGATATCTGCTTTCATTTCTACTTTTCTTTTTCTTAAAATTAGTGCAATCCAAATTATAACTTTATAGAAATGGAGGGAGTACCATTTACTCATAGTACCAATGCAAGTGCTTTCTTGCACAGTTTCTTCTCACCCGTACACGTACTCGATAACCTTGATAATGGATCACTCGTATTTAGATTGCTTCAGGTGCTCGTAATATTTACATTGTTAATCTGATGGACGGATTAAAAATTTTGAGCGTGAATATAACGCTTCGGTAATTCATAAAGTTTAAATGATTTAGAACAATGCTCGTGCTAATAAGGTCCATACTTTTTTTCAGATATTAATTTATAAGAACTCAATGTTTAAGCGTGTTTGTTTTAAAACAACTTTATTATTGGCGATCCACTAGGAAGCATTCCAGTGCACGCGCACGAGTGATGACATGGTGATAAGTGTTGATTTGTGAGGCTAGAATATTTCATTGATTAGTCAAGTAGTAACCGCTCATGACCGAAGTGAACGAGGCTTTGGTAACATAGTCGGTATGGGCGTTATATGTAGTATTGAGCTGACCAATCTAAATCCACCAAGGGTGTGGTTGGCTAGTATGGACGGCGACCACACTGTGCAATTGAAAAGAGGTAAATGTAACGCTCCAAAATTTTTGAGAGTTTGAATGGATTGAGAACGTTAGTCATACTAACAAGGGGCACTTCATTTTAAACCCACCCATTAAGAAGAATTTCTAAGATATCGTGTTTGCTCTGCAACAATCTTAGTATGAGTGATCCAAGTGCGTCTGAGCGAGTGCAAAAGTCAACGAAGGAGGACATGTATTGATTTATAGGGCTATCATACTATCCATATAGCAATTCAGAGTACTACTAACGACTCGAATGATCAAATCTCAGCCTACAAAGGGACGAGACATTACTGAGTATATACTCCTCCGTCCGAATACTAACTTCATACATTCCATTTTGGTTTATTCCAGTCTTATATTCTCATACCTTAAATGGAAAGTAATTTGCATGCTTTAACCACTATCTCGTATATTTTATTCGTTCTACTTATTACTTCATTCATTATTCCTCCTAGGCTTTAGTTGTTCCCTCCGTCTGAACGGAACAGAACTTATCTGAACTGAACTGAAATTAATAATTTTTCAGGTAAAGAGAACATAGCCTTACTAATTTATTCAACCCTACAATTTTTCATTATTATAATTATTTATTTATTTCACTCTTAAAATATGTATCCAGATCATGAGAAGTTTAGCTTGGAATGCAGGGAGTATGACTATTTTGTATGTGTTCTCTTCGTCTGTACTGAATTAAACTGAATTGAATTATATTATAAAATATAACTATATCCTTAATCACATACTTTTATTGCTCCATTTAAACGAATGACATGATTCAATCGGCATAGCAACAATCAAACTTGAGGTTTGCGGATAATAACGGTCGAATGTTTCTTCCCTCAATGATACGAGAGTTGGAAAAAAATTCCACTTGTGGTTTACACAATTTCATTTGATAACATGCAGCTGAGTTAAATCTGATATAGTTCCCCATTTGCTAACTTCTACTACTACTAACTATGTTTTCTTCGTCTGAACTGAAGTGAAGTGTAGTATAAAATTCAACTAAGCAAATTTGCACTGAACTGAATAGAGTTGCAGATGAAGATAACAGAGCCTAAATAAGTAACATCACGGTTTTAATATGCACCATCAGATAATTACAAAACCCACCCCTCCAAGATGTCCACTTTACAGATTCATACCCGTTGTTTGAACAATTACAAAATCCTCCCTTACGTTTTCAAATTAATTACATGTAAACCCAAAAAATCAAAGATTCCCTCTTTTTAATTTATTTTATCATTATCTTTAAACTTTTTTCTATTTTATCATTTCATTTTAATCATTCCATCTAATTAATTTCTTTACTTTACATTTTAACCCCCAATTTTACCTTCTTCTCCAAAACTCCCCACTTTACTTCCACCACCATCTCCCCACCTTCTTCTCCACATACAAACCTCCAACACGAAGAACAACCATGGAAACTTCACCACCACCACGAAACTCCATTAGAGCTGCTCGGGAGCAATCATCCATGGATGCTCGATTTGACCTTCCATTGAAGCTCCCATCTTCTCCTACATCTTTTAATTTATTATTTTTAAATGGAAGAAGCTCGAAGGACGGTGGTGGTGGAGGTGGAAATCTTGATGGTGGTGTGGAAGCGAGTAAGGAGACAAGCAAGCGGTCAAGTGCGGTGGTGGTGCGGTGGAGATAGATCGGAAGTGCGGAGCAGAGTAGAAGGTGTGCGGTGGTGGGTGGTGCAGCGGTGGAGGTAGAGGTGAGGTGGTGGTGGTGCTGCGTGGTGGGTAACTTCCATGGAAACTTTGTTTGCACTTCCATGGAAGCTGCGAACAGAGCTTCTATGGAAGCTTTGGCCGGAGATCCGGAGATTCGGTGACCAGAGCTCCAGTCTTTTTTTATTTTTAATTTTAAATGTTTTCTTGCTTTTCTTTTCTAAAAAATTAAATATGGGAGTTTCCTGAATTTTAAAAAAATTTGAACTTCCATGGAAGCTCGAACTTCCATTGGAAGCTCTGTTCGTACTTCCATGGAAGCTGCGAACAGAGCTTCTATGGAAGCTCTGGTCGGAGATCCGGTGACCAGAGCTCCGGTCTTTTTTTTAAAAAAAAAAAGTTAAATGGTTTATTGCTTTTCTTTTCTAAATAATTAAATGTGGAAGTTTCCTGAATTTTTAAAAAAAAATGAGGGTTGATTTTAGTTATGTTTTTTTATGATAGTATGAACAAAATTTAAAATTGAGTATATTTTGTTAAGTTTAAAACATAAGGGGCTATACTGTAATAAAACTTACAACTGTAATTTTAATTTTTCATTATTTTTTTGTTTTACTATCTATTTTATCTTTTCTTTTTTATGGAAAATGAAACTTTAATGTTGGTCAACGATTTTGGGTGTAGATGTAATTGTTCAAACAGTAGGTATGAATCTATAATTGGAGCATAATGCAGGGTATATATCCATGTTGACCACTAAAATATAAGTATGTGTTTGTTTTACTCTATGCCCCAATTTTTTTTGTTTATTATGATTTTTCGCTAGACTTAAAAAAGGAAGTTCACATGCAAGTTCAATTCATCGACGTTAATTACTCTTCTGGTCACGAAAGTCGGATTTTAGCAGATTTATAACTATTGGGAAAAAATGACAGTGACGAATAACCATTTATGTTTTCCTTTGTTTTTATCTTCTAACTTGGACTTCTATAAACTTAAACAAGTCATTTAAGTACTTATTTCTGCAAACTTTCCAGGTTAATTAAACTTTTTTAATAATTGGTAGTAAAAAGTTTATTACGTGAGCCTGTTTTTAAATCAATTTAGCTAGTTGAAGAAGCTACCCAGATTAGTTTTTTTTCAAAAAAAAAAAAACTTGTTATTTTTTTATTCCGAAAATATCCCTAATCTAAATTAAATAAAGTAAAACCAATCGTTAGTATTATTCTCGTGTTCTATCTTTTACTGCGGTGCCGTTCTGTGTTCAATCGCCTCTCCTTGCCGTAGCTCCGGTGTCACTCTTGCTCTGCTCTTCTTTAATTACATAATATGAATTTCTCGAGTTGTGAATTCTCGTTGCCAGCGTTTTGTGTTCCTTTGTGAGTTGTTTATTTTCAGCGCTAGTTGTATATTTTTGATTCGTTGAGTGCGTAAGTTCTTGTTTATGCATATATCATGAAGAATGATCCTTGTGATTGAGCAATGATATGGTCTGATGATAATACTATTCAATCTATTATGTACGCTATAGTTTGATCTTTGTTTAATTAGCTTGAATTTAATTATGCTTAGTGCATTTCTAGTCACCTTAAATTAATATTTCTTTTACTATTCAACATATGTTTCTTGGATTAGTTGAGATTTTAGGGAATTTTTTTTTCGTAATAAATTAGAATACTCAACGAATATTTATTTTCAACTTCTGATAATTTTCAATGATGTTATTAAAGTGGCGGTGAAAAGTACATTAAATATATATTAAAATAATTAGACAAAAATGTGATGTACTATTATTTAGAAAAATAAGAGTAATGCTCTTTTATGTCGTTTATAAAATCTGAAATTTAAACATCAATTTAATTTGCTAACCTACATTAAAATCATTTAAATTTTAAATTTAGTTAATCATTCTTTATTAAATTTTTAAATTTCATTGTTAGTTAATCATTCTGGGTTAGCTTTTTAATTTTTCTAAAGAGGCTAATTTGACTTATGGCTCTAATATTGTAATGATCGGATCTATTGGCGAAAGAATTAGTGGAGCTAGCATAAATTAAACTGGAGGATTAGTTAGAACGTTAATATTCAAAGATGGAATTAGATGAGATGTACATGTTTTGTCACGTTAATTTCAACGGGTGGAAATTTTCGTATACTACACTCTAAAGATTGCTTTCATAATCATGCATAGACTATATATACTACATACTTATTTTATTCTTATCTAAACGGATACAAGAATGAAAGAGACCATATAAAAGGAGTTGGAACGTCTCGTCTATTTGTTTTGAATTTTGTCATCAAGCTCAAATTTAACAATTAACACCACTCATCAAATTATTCGAGTACGAGTGCTAGTCTCTTGCAAGTCAAAAAATCATTGTCATATTACGAATATATATTTGCAAGAGAACATGTATTTTAGATGTTGATTGTGTCAGTCGTAAAGTTTCTCTTGCCATATTGTTCAAATGATACAAATGTAGTGAATCGGTGAAATTTACATTCTGGAATTCGGTGCTTCATCTTTACAAATATATGAACTGTGATGAGAAGGATCAACGTATAGTCAACGTTTGATCTTTTACCATTAATTTATCCCTTTAACTATGAGTAAATTTTGCTAATATTAATAAAAGATCGAAAAAAAAAGGACAAATACAATCGTTGTAATCCAAAATTAGAGTGTGTGTATGTATGTATGTACACACACACATTTATATATACACACACACATAAAGAGTGGGAGTAGTTAACAATATCGATATTTTAAGTAACATAATTACTATATATACCCTCATTCGGAACACATGTCTTGTTTGAATTTTTCCATGTTACTCTTAAATCATGCAGGTAAAATTACACTTTATTAAATTATTTACAGTATGTAATTTTATGTTTTATCTTTAAAGTTAGTTCTTTATAAAAGTTCCATTACTCAAACACGATTTCAGTCATGCTAGTATTGAAATTTGCATTGAAATTTTCTCTATCATACAACAACACGTTATAATGTTCAAAGATATTTTAATGTTTTTATATTATTAGTGTATAAAATGTTTTAAAGAGTACAGTACTGTACAACACAATGAGTTCTTGATAGAATATTATTCCTTCATTACCATTCATCATGTCTATTTATCTGAGTAATCCTATAGCTATGCTAAACTAGGAATCCAAATACTTGCTAAACTAGGAATCTAAATACAATAATAGTAAACATAGAAATACTTAGGAATACTAAGATATTCCATATTCTAATACTCCATGATCGAAATTGTAGGTTCACGAACATTAAGACTAGTACTATCACATCGCATGAGGCAGGTCACATGGAGTGGATGTCATCGCGTATTCTTTGTTGTTGGTGGGTGTTGGTCGGATAACAGCGTAAAAGACTAGAGGGGGTGAATAGTCTTTTAAACTTTTGTCGATAAAAACAATTTCTCAGATATCTGAGTAGATATCTGATACTTAGAAACAGAGCGCGGAAGACTTAAGATAGATAAGTGCAGAAACAGTTAAATTTGTGTGTGTGTGTGTTGCTGAAATATAAATACAGAAAGATTAAAAACTTCGGCAAGTATAGTGGTATACGGAGGTGGCGTAATCCTCCATTAATCCACTTGGTCTTCGAAAGACCTAGAATTCACTAGAACATATAATTGAGTTCACCTTACAATAATCCTATTCTAAGAAATCCTTGGAATAAATGGTTCCCAACCAAATGTTCCCCACAGTTATTCACTAGCTTCTTGACCAAGTACTTCCTATACTCGAAACCTTTTGAGTTATTCTAGCTTCCCAAGCTAAGTACTTCCTATTTCGATAACCTTGAGTTATTCCTTAGTTTCTCAAATCAAGTACTTCCTATACTACGGTAACCTTGGAGTTATTCCCTGATTTTCAAACTAAGTACTTCCTGTACTCCACGCCGATTTTTGTGTTGGTTTCGGTTTGAGTTGTCAGATGAGCTTCTTAATAACTTTTCAGTTAATTAGATAGCTCTGTGAATCAAGTTACTTAATACACTTTTCAGTGTATGGTATCTTGTTCGTTTTTACTGACCCAAGTCTTATGATATATGTTCAAGAGAATGAATCTCAGATAGTTGATCTTTCGATTCAACTCTTTCACAGATAGCTTTGCTTGTTTAGGATCAGGACACTTAGAACTTCAGTCCTACTTAAGAATCAGAGGCTTTGGTCGCAACAGAAAGCTTGAAGGTAAGTAGTTTGCTTGGAGAGATCGTATGTCAGTCTGAGGTATCGAGGTTCTGTGATGTGTGTCTTCTCAAGTAGTCTAAGTGTTGATATTTATAGGTGAATTTGAGTGCCGTTGAATAGTATCCGTTAGGCTCAAATTCAAACTATTGATATCTGTCTGATCTTATGTGAGCTTTGTCTTCTTCTTGAAGCACCGTTGCTTTTGTTCGACATTTCATCCGTGCATTAAATGCATTGTACTATACTTTTTGTCTGTAGTGTCGGCGGGCGTGCTTTATACGAGACTACATTAATCAGTTTCTACGATTCTTTGCGTCCTTATCTTGATCTTGAGATACCACTTTTATTGAAACAACTTTGTTTGCAATATATTTCTCTTTCAGAAATGTTGTTAAAGCTCAAGGTATCTGAGAATAGATATCTGTGGACACTTTCCTTGTTTTCAGATAGACCTTTTATTTCTCAGATATCTCTTGTGACACAGTTTGTTTAAAACCATTCGTGTCTTGAAGATAAGCGGCGAGTATCATGTAGCAGATATTTCTAACAAAATATCTAAACAAATTTCTAACAAATTTCCCCTTTTGATCGGTCAGCGATGACTATCGACCTATTACAAATGCGGAAGAGTGAACAATCGACACTTAATCTTTTCTTAAGATTTTCAATTCATTCAATTAAGTGCAGAAAGTAAACATCAACCAAATCACAAGGTGTGATCTTTGCTGACAAGTTATCTTTTATAGAATACTATCTGAGAGTAAGTTCATCAGATAAGTTATAATGTAAGATTACAGATAACTTTAATGCATAAAATAGTTTAAGCTCAGTCAGTAAAAATACAGCAAAATACATAGTAAATTAGAATGACGGGAGTAACCAAGCTCCAGTAAACATCTAAAGAACTAGTCTTCAAGTCTTCAACTCTTCAAGTCTTCAACAAATAATTCTATGGATCAGTCTGCAAATTTCCTATCTCCAAACCTTTTGATGTCATCAGAATAGTCATAGAGAAGAGTTCTGACGAGCATCTCTGTGTCTCTGGCAAATCCACAGACCTCTTTGTAGGTTTTGGTAGGGTTTTTCTTGACAAAATGCTTGACCCACAGATACTTTCCCCACTTCGGGCATGCTCTATTACGATGTCGACAACTTGAAATATTCATAGATAATCTTGGATATCGATGTCACCTGTATTGATCTTGATTAGATAGAGCGACTTCATGGGGTTCCACTGCGAGTCTTGCTCTTGTACTGTTCTGTGATGTTGAATGCATGCACATCATCGGCTTTCCATATGGACATTCATCGAGAGGTCCTTTCTCATGGCTTGATTCTCTTGACAACTTCAAAATCGACGGGCTTTAATGTGATTGGTGTTGATCAAGGTTGGCTTATCTTTCTCCATGCCATAAGTTGTTTATGGATTGGTTAAAATCTTGAATTTACGGTAGATGCTTAAGTTCGAATCGATAGCCATTTTACATTTGATGCACTGAGCGGAGGAATCATTGTCATGTACTTCACATACTCTATTTTGGCTTCTTACTTGAGTGGAAGTTGACTTTGTCTTTGCTTTCGACTCTTAGTCTGTTCCTTCTCATCTTGAATTCTCTTTGGGGTTGTTGCTTGAAGAACCACCTGGATGAACTTGGAATTTCGGAGGGTGTTTTAGGCTGCTAGGGCTTCTTGTTGTGGGCTCAGTTAGGCTTTCAATTTTCCTTTTCTTGTGAAGAGGAACTTCATCTTCATCAGTTTCCTCATCATCATCAAGATTAAATCTTGTGAGAGTTTTACAGCCTTCTTCATTGCCCAAGGACTTGACTTGACCTTCTTCTTCTTCTTCAGAAGTTTCATCAATCCCTTTAACCTGTCTTCTCCTTGGAGCCTTGGTACTCCTTGAGATTTACGTGCCATAGCCCTTGTTATCATTTTGGTTCCTTGATGGGTTTAAGGAAGTAGCTACTATTTGCCATGACTTGGCTTGAGGAGGGTTCATTGATTACGAGTGGTGGTGGGAAGTTTTCATATTTCTTCTTCCTCTCTGAGCCTTTTGACTCGATTTCTTCTTGTTTCTTCTCCTTCTTCCCATTCCCCGACTTTGAGGTCAGTTGTATGCTCTTTCCCCTTAGTCATTGTTGGTGACTCGGTCTTATAAAGGAATCGAGAGAGAGTCAAAATGCCCTTAAATAATTGTGCGTTGACCAACTTCTGAAGTTCGGCTTTGAGCTCCTGATTTTGTTTGATAAGTCCTTTGTCCTTATCAGTGAGCTCTGCCAATGGGCCTAGGATAGCATCTGCTTGTCTAGCAGTGTAACTTGCCTCTTGAAAAGCTTTTTCAGCTAAAGTCACATCATCGTCCCTTGTCATTCCCAGATCTTTACGGCATGATTATCTTTGGTTGTTCTCGAGTCATCATTTCGGTGAACTTTTTCAATTCGAGGGGCGGAGGCAATTACTTCCTTGTTCTGTGAAGACAACTCCTTTCTGAGATGAGACAGTACTTGGTATCTGTTCATGTATTCATTGGAGTGGACGTTTGGCAGTTTGTTGAATATTGCAGGAGCAATCAACTTCCTTTTCAAGTGAGAAACCGCTAAATGTTCATTGCGGTGTTCTACCAAAGTCTTGTCTTCTTCATCATCTGAGTAATCATCCCAGTGATCTTCATCCTCTTGGACATTCTCATCGATTGTGTCAAGTCCAGCAACCATTTCAGAGATTGGTTTCTTCACTTTCTGGGAGGAGGATGGTACATCTTTTGAAGATGATGCAGCCTTAGCATCATGCTTGTCTTCAGATACTTCTGCAGTACCAAGTGTTTGTCTTTTAGCATTAACAGCATCCTTTAGTTCTTCAACCGCAGAGTAAGCATTCATTTCTTTGAGGTATTGATCTTCTAGTTGATCAAGCTTGTCTCTGGATTGAGCTATTTGATCTTCCAGTTGAAGATGGGTATGTTGTTCTTCTTCAACGGTTATGCGAGTTGGCGATTGTTTTGAGTATTCAAAATTTACGATTGATTTCGTCGAGCTCGACTACTTGTTCGAGTAGCTGCGTGTTGGTGAGAAGAGGATGAGTAGATTCGAGGAGATGGAGCGGAGATTTGTGAAGTCTTCTCGGTGCTTTTCGGCGGTGAGGTATTATTTCTTAGTGAAATTCCTCCGGTCCACAGTGCGAGGCATCATCATCATCCTTCTTGTCATTATCATCCTTTTGGTGATGGTCGGTGGGAGGTTCATGAAGTAATTTTCATTCATTTCTTCCTCCTCATCATCTTGGATACAAGATTGATCACTTAGGATAGTGATTTTTGCCCATTAACTTCTTCTTGTTGAAGGTATAAATTACAGTGCAGGCGGGGCGGCGAATGCCATCTGTAATCTTGTCGACCATCACTTTGTTGAAGGCGTGTATCAAGCTGTCGCCACTTCTTTGGAGAAATCCTTATCGATAAGGTCATGCGTATGTATTCGGTAGGAACATTGCATGGATATATGTCTCCAAGTCGAGCTTCGTGCTCGTCTGTTTGGTTGATCTGTGATTCTCAATATTTGGAGATCGAGAGAACCTTAACCTCTGCCATTTCTTGAAGCATTGAATATGTTTTGGCAGGGTGTGAGCCTTGAAGAAGGGAAGTAGGTCCCTTGTTTCATCAATGGGAACCTGCTTTGCATCTGTTTGAGCCTGAAAGAAAGAGTTTTGAGTGAGTTTCAAAACTTTTGTAGATATCTGAGTAGAAATGTAGTTTAGTTTCTGAGTTACCTGAGTATGAACATCAGGCTCAGATACTTGAACTACTGAGATGGGTGTCTCAGATATCTTGTTGTGAGGTGGAGACTTGGAAGTCAGGTCCTCATCGACCTTTCTTTCTTGAACGAGAAATAATCGATACTTAGGAAATTGTTTTGAAAAGCGTGCACATATATGCTTTAATGAGTTGAGTTACTTACTTCCTCGATAGGAAACTTCGAGTCATTTTCTCGAAACTTTCGCGGTCTCGGTGTTCTTCGGTGATCTTTGCCTTGGGGGCTTCATCAATTTCCATTGATCTGAGGAAGTCGCAACTTTGTCCCCGTGCATTTCTACTTCTGATTGATCATGTAAGTAGAAAGTATTGAACATTTTTAGAAGAGATATAAGATAACCCAAGATGAAGAAAACTTATCACTTGATTTGTCATATATATACCTTCACGTTAGAAGGATCAGTGATGTGTTCTTCAGAAACCTTGTTGGTCTCTGGGTTTGTCTCTGGCATTACTGCCTTATCTTCTTCCATCTCAGTTGGAGCCTGTTAGAAACATTTACTTAATGGTTAAGCACATAAACAGATAACTGAAGAAGTGTTATCTTAAGAATCAATTATTACCTGTGGTACAGGCTCAGATATCTTAAGAGGCGAGGTTGAGGAAACCTCCTTCTCAGTTTATGAGGTAAGCTTTTCAGCTTCCACTTGTTTCTGTGTTTCTAACTCAGCCTGTAACAAAGAAATTCTATGAGTGACAAGATTTATAAGCATAAAAATTTTCAAGGTAAGAGTTAAACCGACGACTACTGGCGGTTTGGTGATTGGTCTCTGGAACTGTGACTTTTCTACATTGGTCATCTTGTCCCGGTCGGTTTCTTTGCTTGAAGTTTTGGTACTTCACACCTTTCTGAGTATCTGACTCGGTTGCCTCCCCAGTTGATCATTACGAGTAGATGTCTCGGTTTGATCCCTCTCGATGAATTGGGGAACTGCTCTTTTGGGATTTTCTTGACATCTTGCATTCTTTGGTAAGTCGAAATGGAGTTCATTTACCATTTCATCAACCACTTGTGGTTTGTGGTTGTGGTTGTTGTGGTTGTGCAGGCGGAAGATTGATCACTTGAATGTTCTTCGGACTTTTAGATGTAGCATTCTCATCATTATCGGCGATTACTAAATTACCACTCATCGGGGCTTCTTGAAGTTGTGCATAGGAAACATTCCACGATAAAGTGTTTGCAACAACCTTTGCTATAGGTTCAACAACTTTGTGGTGTAGGTTCTTCTTGAATACCTTATCAGCAGTTACTTGTTCGATAACCTTAGCCCTCTTTGTTCTTTCTAGGACTTGAGATGACTAGTTCATCATCTTCATCGTCGAACTCTCATCGGCATTGGGCGATTGGTCCATTACTCCTGCGATTTGCAGATGGGGCTTGGTGCTTTTCACCTTCTTTGGCGGCATTTATGAGTTCATCGCCAGGCTTTACGTAATAGTCTTCACATTTAAAGCACTTTCTCTTCTTGAGTCTACTTATTCGATGATTGATAACTCTTTTGCGGCATTGATGAGTTCATCTGCCATGCTTGAGATAGCGAGAATGACAACCTCTTTGGGTATGTCTTTTGATTTGCCAATGATCTTCTTTCTTGAAGTTACAGGCTTCTTGGTATAACCTTTTCTTGAGATATCTTTTAGGACTTTAAGCTTCTTAGGACCTTTACGAGACCCGGTAACCTTTTCATCAAATTTGTATACTCATATTTATAGAGTAGATTCTTGTTGGCTATTCGGTAGTCTCTCTGAGCTCGATGCGAGCTTTTCGACAAGTAGCATATCTTGGACCATAACCTCGTGGCCTTTGGCTCGGCTAGTCCTTTGACAATCTTAGGCTCAAGCCTTGAATCTTCTTCACGAATTTCATGAAGGCGTACTTTCCCGATTGAAAGGGTTTTCCGATATACATCTTGTTGATTCGGAAGAACATCATGATCCATCGTTCTTGGCTTATCGGTTGACACCTCCTTGTAGACCATCAAAGCATCTGTGAAGAATGCAAGCGATACATCGGTGAACCATCAAATATACGGTTGGGATGTCGAAGTTTGAACTTGGGTGTATCGATTTTTCAAGATCGCTTTGCGTCAGTCTGTTATTTAACACCTTGAAGGAGATCGTCATCCTTGGTGTTTATTTCAAAATCCTTTCCAAGATTTTGAACCTCAAACAACTTCTGAGAAAGTTGTTAAGTCGGAAGGATTTCCTTTCCTTGGTGAGGTTTTGATAGACACTATTTCCTTTGCCTTCATAAACACGAAATTATCCAGGTTGTTGTAAAATTCAACACATCAGTGGTGAAATTCCACTTAGGCGGCGGATAGAAAACCCTTGATTTGTGCCTTTTCAAGCATGTCGAGAATCGGTTTTCTATCGGTTTGGTTCTCTATGCGGCGAGAGGTATTCCTCGATCATGGCACCACCCAAATCATTACATGATTTGTGGTCCAATGGTCGATTAAAATTTCCTACAGACGGTTGTTCACAATAACTTGACTACGGTGCTTGCTTTTCGACAATACCGGTGGAGGATTGGGATTTACGTGGTTGAATTCATGGCAACCATCTCTTTATATAGTGTAGTAGTTTGGTGTTTGAAAGAGATTTGATTTAGTAATTCTTTGCAGAAAAACTTAATCTGGATTTGCAGAGTTTGTAGAAAGTTTGCAGAGAATTAAGAGAAGGATTTGCTATTTCTATGCAAGATGAGTTTTCGGATTAGGCAAAAGTGATTTCATTTGCCAAAATCCTATATATATAGCAATAGAATCTCAACAGACAAATACATACAAATTGATTTTGTGTGTAAGTATCTGTGAATTACAATGACGTGAGCAAAAGTTAATTCGACATTAAATGCAAAGTGGGCCACGTCGAATTTGACGATCCACTACTTTCAGAGAATTAATTTCGTCCGTTAAGATCAATCGCTTATTTTCATCAAGGGTCACCATTGCTTCTTCAGCAATGATCACAATCAACAAGTGTAATTGTGCCCATTAATGAATTTTGGCTATTAGCTATCTGAATCACATCTTTGTATGACCAAGAACACTCTTTGCATCTGAATCTGTCTTACACTTAGAATTTTTCAAGTTTTTCATCAACATAGAAACAATGCGAATTTCAAGAGAGTAGTTGACTGCAGATAGTTGTACTATTCCCCTTTGTGTTCCCTGTTTATAGATTGATTCAGATATCTGAGTTCCCGTCTCAGTGATCTTAAGCTGTCTTTTTGCTCTTTAAGCCCTTTTTGACTTCTGGATACCCGTTCCAGATTTCTCTTTTCTCTTTTCTGGATGCCCGTTCCAGATACCTCTGCTCTGGATGCCCGTTCCAGATACCTGAACTTTTTCAGTTCTTTGGTAGTTCCATTAATCCAAAACTGTGTCTTAAGAGTAAGAATCTACTTTCTTGTAGTGGCTTAGTGAAGATATCTGCAAGTTGGTCTTCAGTCCCAATCTTGAGTATCTCTACTTTGTTTGACTAATGAATATTCCATCATTGAGTTGCTTGACTTGCAATCCTAGGAAATAATTCAATTCGCCCATCATGCTCATCTCAAATTTGTTTTTCATGAGATTTGCAAAGTCATCACAAAGTTGCTTGTCCTTAGATCCAAATATAATGTCATCTACATATACTTGAACTAAGAGCAGTTTCCCATCATGATTTAAGGTAAATAAAGTTTTATCAACTTCACCTTTCTTGAAACCATTTTCCAGAAGGTATTTGGCCAAAGTGTCATACCACGCTCTTGGAGCTGTTTGGATCCATCTGAGCTTTATGGTTTATAGACCATTATACTTTACGAAACTTCAAAGCGGTGGTTGCTCAACATAAACTTCTTACGCAAGTTCACCGTTCAAGAATGCACTTTTGACATCCATCGATAAACTTTAAAATCTTTATGAGTGCAAAGGCTAGAAAAGTCTTATTGCATCAATCTAACGGCTTGGTGCATATGACTCATCAAAGTCTAAGCCTTCAGTTTGGGTAAATCCCTTGACAACCAATCTTGCTTTGTTTCTGGTTATTTCACCAGATTCATTCATCTTGTTTCTGAAAACCCATTTAGTTCCAATCACAGATATTCCTTCTACAAATGGAACTAGTTTCCAGACTTTGTTTCTCTCAAATTGATCGAACACTTCTTGCATTGCGAGATCGATCTTGGTCTCCTAGTGCTTCTTCTACATTTTTAGGTTGAATATTTGAGATGAAACATCGAAAAAGAATTAGCATTTTAACTATTGCTCTCCTAGTCTTAACACCTTGATTAATTGGTCGAATTTACATCTTTTGCGGGATGATCTTTAATCCATTTCTTCATAGGTTTAGTGCTAGTAGGATCAATATCCAAGTGATTTGAATGTGAATCACTAAGATTTTGATTTGATACTTTTCGATGTCGAGATATCGACATATAGGAAATATCATTGATATCGACACTTTTTTGTTAGAGATATACGGAACTTGCATTTCGGGTCTCATTTTGAGATACCTCTTCATGATGAAGGTTCTCAACATTTTCCATTTACGGAAGTCTCATAGGAAATTCTTCATCATGTACATGAGTCGTCTTGTTGTTACTAGGCTTATCAAGCTTTTCTCGTCGAGTCATCCTCAGTTTCTATAATGATGTTTCTCCTTTCTGATGATTCTTCTTCAGAATCCCTCAGTATTAGTTCTTTGAACTTTTATGAGAGTTCATCATCAGGAGGCGTTTTCTTACTTCCTTCATAGAATCTGACATGGCCCGATTCTTCAATTTTCTTTGTTCTTTTGTTGTAAATTCTATAGGCTTTGCTATTAAGTGGAATAACCAAGAAATACACCTTCATACGCCTTTGGTTGAAATGTTCTCGATAGTCTTTCCCATTGTTTAGAACAAAACATCTACAACGAAATACTCTCGATGTACGATATTAGAGGTCTACCAACCAAGATTTCATAGGGGTCTTGTCATGGTGTTTGTTTATCAAACATACATTACGAGTGTAGCGGTTGTGTTCTGACTTCAACCCGATAAATTTCACTTATTTGATTAATCGGCTAGCATTGTTCTTGCGGCTTCTTTAAGGTTCTGTTTTCCTTTCGCAACACCGTTTTGTTGAGGTGTTCTTCTGAGGAAAGTTGGTGTTGTATACCTTTGTAGGTACAAAACTCCTTTATGTCTTGGTTGACAAACTCGGTACCATAGTGATACGATTCTTGATACCTTGTCATTTTCATGACTTGAAGCTTTTGATGAAGTTTGGTATCTCGGCTGACATCGGACTTGTGTTTGAAAAACAACCCAAGTGAATCTTGAGAAGTCATCTACAACAACCGGACCATACTTCTTTCTGCCGCATAATTCTGAGATGATTCAAAAGATCCATGTGTAATAGTTGCAATGGTCTAACTTAGAGTGTCGATTTTGGACTTGAAAGAGATCTTAGATTGTTTTCCCATTTGGCGGTGAATAGATACCATCCTTTACGAAAGATGTTTACGGAAGGCCGACCACTAACTCTTTCTTGGCAAGTTTGTTCGAGTTTTGAAGTTAGTATTTCGTCCTTTTGTGCCATAACGATTGCTCTTACGTGTGACCAGATTGACTCACCATGAGACATTCTTGATTGTGGCGAGATGCCAGTCGGCAACATAAAGACTACCTTTCCATGAGCAACCAAGTATGCCTTTGACTCATTGTCGATAAGTTTGCGATATTTTGCTTTGAATTTTATAGTAAAACCCTTATGCAAAGCGGCTCATGCTAAATAGATTATATTTCAAATCCTTAACATATGTCGTCGGTGATTGTTAAAGAACCCGATTTAGCGTTGCGAATCCGAGAGGATTTAATTCTCCTCAAAAATCGATATACGGTCTGTGTTGCAAGCTTTGTAATTGACAGATTTGCTTTATCTCTGTCATGTGCTTTCGCATCCACTATCAAATAGCCATTGTGCTTTAGTCCGGGAAGCATTACGCACTGAGGAAGCGGAGATTAGGTTCTCAATTTACAATTGGAACCGAACTAAACAATCCTCGATGAGGGATCCATTTTGAATGAATTTCCTAGGAACATTCTTTCGTCGGCAGAACATAAGGAGAATTCTAATATAATGATTATCATTGTTAAAATTATTTTCTTCCTTGGTGTGTTCCTAGGTGCTCCTTTGGTGCTTTCGGATACTGTCGGTTTACGAGTTTGCTTTTCAAACTTTGCTTTCCTTGATTTCTTCTAGCCACAGCATTGATTTTCGATGGCTTGATTTAACTTCCGCCGATAATTGCTTTGAGCAATTCTAGCTTTCGACCATCGTTCTTGCTCTGTTTGTGCTCATGAGCAAGTTGTTTTCCGATGCCTTTGTAGCGATACCGTTTGAGCACTTGAAGCTATCGAGATCTTTTCTCGTGACTTTGCTAGTCTCTGGTTGGTCTATTTTATTTCCAAATGTGACATGGGAGAATTTGCCGCTCTTGCAATTCTACCTTTTAAGAGACATGCCTTGTGGTGTTTACACTTTTCGATGTCGTGTCTCTTTGAAGATATCTTAACGGTTTTGTTTTTTACTTGTTTTTCCCACAAAGGTTTAGTCATTTGCCTTTCCTTTGTCTACAATCTTTGTCTTGTGTCGATATTATAGATTGCATGTGAACCATCTTCTTTGAGTACTCACAAATGTTCTTCTTTC
Source organism: Plantago major (assembly GCA_026545765.1). NCBI lineage: Eukaryota > Viridiplantae > Streptophyta > Magnoliopsida > Lamiales > Plantaginaceae > Plantago > Plantago major. Next base: position 9,166 of record JAIFAC010000166.1, on the reverse strand, counting down.
CTCACTTTTATTGAATGGTAGAACAATGCATGCGTAATCATTGAGTCCTTTCTTTTGAAGGATCTCTTAAGTAAGATTGTACTTGAGCAGTGTCACTAGCTTTGGCATAAGATTGAAAAGATACTTCTTTCTTCTTGAGTTCCTTGTTCTGAAAGAAGATCTTCATATTTCTTTAGTAGCTCGACCATTGCTTTATTATGTGACTTTTCGTCTCGGATATCGAGCTTTGAAATGCATTTTCGACATCCTTTTCTCGGATATCTTAACTAATTGAAATTTTCCTTTGCAAGAGAATTCTTTTCTTCTTGAATTTTCGACTCTTCCTCGGATCATTAGAAATTCTCTTTCATAGATATCAAGTTCCTTTAAAGATTTTCTAGATCCTTGATTTCTTCTTCATCACTTTCATAAGTGTAACAAGAAGCATGTATTACCTCATCGACCGTAAGACAATTTTCAATGTTAGAGATGTGCGGACGTCGATCTCGACAACTCCACATTTCATTTTCTTGAGGCGAAGTCGATCACATCGTGAGTAACTCCACATAATTACGGTGAAGGTAAAGTTGAGTCATCTGAATCATCTTGAATCATCTCGGCGTCTAGAGCATCCAATTGAATTTAGATTTTCTTTCTTTCTTCAGTTAACAAGGCTTTCTGGCTTCTTCTGAAGATTCTTCTATCTTTCTTGTCACCTGTCCTAAGTTTGTTGAAGGCAGGGCAATTCTTCTTGAAGTGGCGGGTTTACAATAGAAACATATATCGTTTCAATTTCGCTTCCTCGATTACATGATGCTTTACGGTGGCTTGTTCGTGAGCTTTGCATATTTTGTACTAGTGATAGTTTGAGCTAGATGCTTTTCGACTTCTCTTTGGCTTTTCTTCTCTCAATTTCTCATTGACATATTTACTCATTTGCTTTGCGGCAAGAGCATCCTCAGTCTCTTCCTTGATTTTCTTCTTTTCAGAAGTTCCTTGAGCAACTAGAGCAATGTTCTGCAACTTTTCAGTTGTTTGTTCTCTTTGTGTTGTCTCATAGTCAACTGTAGTAAGATGTGAGAAAAGTTCCTTTGGGTGATATTTGTCATTCCTTGGTTAAAATAAAAGAATTTGGTGTGCTCCGGTTGTGGTTAAGACTTGACTATAGTCTTAATCTTTTTACATTGGGAGTATCTGCTTTCCCAGTCTTGCCATATCACTCATGAGGTAGTAAACACGAAATCAAGTTCTTCGAGTTCGGTGGGTCCTTGTTTGAAATTTTAAATTTCAACGAGAACTTCAAACTTGTTTTCTTGGTTTTCTCGATTAAGCTGATTTCTTCAATCGGTTGCGGTGACTTCGCCGTTTAGCACCCCACGATTTACCTTGTATGTGCTTTCAGTGTTGATCGATGATGATATTACGAGCTTGACCATCGGACGATTCCTCTTGGCATCTTTTGATGTCGAGTTCTCTGAGCTTTAGTTAAATAAATAGCTTGACTTGTAGATCTCCCACTTGTTGGCGCATCGGTTTGTGAAGATCCTTAGCATTGATCTACATCCTACCATTAGAAACCTCCATGACTTGTTTGAGTTGTTGAATGACTATTGGACCATTCTTTATTACTTGATCATTTAGTCACTTATGGCTTCAAGGTGGGCGACATGTTATTTTCCATTTCTCGTAGTTCTACGGTTTGAGAGCAGTGCATCCTCGAGACATTCCGCACACTTAACACAAATTAAATAGTCCTCAACAATGGACAAAGTTTTCTTCACCTATCTGGGATCTAGGTTGATCTGAAGGCTTGTGAACCTCTGCTCACGATACCACTTGTTGGTCGAGATAACGACAACGTAAAAGACTAGGAGGGGGTGAATAGTCTTTTAAACTTTGTCGATAAAACAATTTCTGAGATATCGAGTTGATATATGATACTTAGAAGCAGGCGGAAGACTTAAGATAGATAAGTGCGAAGCAGTTAAATTTGTGTGTGTGTGTGTGTTTAACTTTGAAATATAAATCTGAAGATTAAAAACTCAGCAAGTATAGTGGTATCTGGAGGTGGCGTAATCCTCCAACTAATCCACTTCGGTCTTCCAAAGACCTAGAATTCACTAGAACAGATAATTGAGTTCACCTTACAATAATCCTATTCTAAGAAATCCTTGGAATAAATGGTTCTGACCAAATTTTCCCCCAGTGATTCTAGCTTCTTGACCAAGTACTTCCTATACTGAAACCTTTTTGAGTTATTCCTAGCTTCCAGCTAAGTACTTCTATACTCAATAACCTTGGAGTTATTCCTTAGTTTCTCAAATCAAGTACTTCCTATACTTCGGTAACCTTGGAGTTATTCCTTGATTTTCAAACTAGGTACTTCCTGTACTCCACACCGGTTTTTGTGTTGGTTTCGGTTTGAGTTGTCGGATGAGCTTCTTAATAACTTTTGATTAATTAGATAGCTCTGTGAATCAGTTACTTAATACACTTTTCGTATGGTATCTTGTTAGTTTTCTTGACCTAGTCTTATGATATCTGTTCAAGAGAATGAATCTCGGATAGTTGATCTTTCGATTCAACTCTTTCCGAGATAACTTTGCTTGTTTAGGATCGAGACACTTAGAACTTGATCTACTTAAGAATCGAGGCTTTGGTGCGCGAAGCTTGAAGGTAAGTAGTTTGCTTGGAGAGAGATCGTATGTCAGTCTGAGGTATACGAGGTTACGTGATGTGTGTCTTCTCAAGTAGTCTAAGTGTTGATATTTATAGGTGAATTTGAGTCCGTTGAATAGTATCAGTTAGGCTCAATTCAAACTATTGATATCTGTGTCTGATCTTATGTGAGCTTTGTCTTCTTCTTGAAGCAGTAGTTGCTTTTGTTCGGACATTTCATCCGTGCATTAAATGCATTGTACTATACTTTTTGTCTGTAGTGTCAGCAGGCGTGCTTTGTGTCGAGACTACATTAATCAGTTTCTACGATTCTTTGCGTCCTTATCTTGATCTTGAGATACCACTTTTATTGAAACAACTTTGTTTGCAATATATTTCTCTTTGAAATGTTATTAAAGCCCAAGGTATCGAGAATAGATATCTGGAAACTTTCCTTGTTTTCGATAGACCTTCCATTGCTCAGATATCTCTTGTGACACAGTTTGTCAAAAACTAATCGTGTCTCCAAGATATCTGGACAAGGTATCTGGAAAACTGTTTCAGTAACCTTGTGCAGTTTCATCAAGTCTTCAATGTCGTTGAGCTTCTTCTGCTTGGATGTCTTCTTCTTGGTCTTCTCTTCATAAATAAAATTACATTTGAGACCTAACATCCTATACAAGATTAACTAAACTATCATACTTAGTGGGTTTCCTCTTTTACAATGTTGAGTGAACGAGAGTACTAATCACCTTTCTGAGACTAAGATAAGTCATCATGTTGCTGATCAAAATCTTAAACAGATATTTCTAACAAAATATCTAAACAAATTTCCTAACAAAATTTCCTAACAGTGGGGTCATGAGCAAGCGGCGAATCTGACGGTGATGTGTCCCATAGTTCTGTTAGTCACCTTAGGGGTAGTCGTCTCCGTAGCCGGAGAAAGCGGAGGCGATGATGTGATCAAAGCGTCATGCGGCGGCGTGAATTTTGAAAAGCTCATTACGTTCCGTATTGGGAGTTCTCGAGTTCGAGTCGCGGAGATGTGGTTAGGATGTTCGACCATTGGCGAGGGATGAAAAGAAGATCGTGCGGTTGAGTGGAAGAAGGCGCCCAGAGGATCCGGTCATGATCTTGGCTAAGAACTCGGATAGCTAACGTGAGTAAGCTTGGAGGAAGCACCGGCGGGAGCAAAAGCAATGAGCGGTGGTACATTATCTGAAGGACGGATGTGCAATCTGCGAGGGCTGACGGCGTCTTCGCGTGAAGCGAAGGCGTGGTGGAAGCGATCTACTTGCGTGAGCGGTGATCGAATAAGTGGAAATATATATATGTAAAACTTCGAGTTGCGGGCTGCTAGCAATCGATGGTCTTTGGTTTGCGTGAAGGAGCAAACTTGCGTGGGATCGATCGGCGGAGGATGTCGCAAGCGAGTTTGGTTTATTGGTAGGAGAAAGAAAAGAAAAAAAAAAGAAAGAAGTAAGGCGGAAAATAATATGGCGTGAAGAGAGGACCAATGCTCGTATGGAAACTTACGTGGCTACGATCTGTGATAGAATATTATTAGTATCCTTCTCATTACCACCATCGTATCTATTTATCTGAGAGTAATCGTATATATGCTAAACTAGGAATCCAAATACACATTAAACTAGGAATCTAAACACAATAATAGTAGGCATAAAATCTTAGGAATACTAAGATATTACATATTCTAATAGTTACTACTACATTATGTTGTCTGATGGGTTAAAATCGGTAAACTTGGATTGATCTGAGAAATTAATCAAAGCTAGCTACTACAACTACAAGTTGGCTGAGTTGATTTATCGTCTTATTCAATTTGTTTATAGATTGTGTGACGGAAAAATAATTAAGTTTGTACAGGAGCAATAAGGAAAATTAGTTTAGCTTATTTTGGGCTAACAACCATTGTTATTTTAAGGTTGGCTTTGATCCATTCATTCCATGGTGAGTGACAGTACAAGTGTTGTATTGTAAAAATCCGTTTCGTAAGGATTTCTTCTTAGCTACCTATACAGCCAGTGGCAGTAAACATGATTTCATTGACACGTTGCATAAGCTGACAAAACAATCTCTTCTTTACTAACCCCACTAACACAAATCTAGTATTTTATTATATTCCATAATAACCATAGTTAACATACTTCTCTTCTGGGTAAAATTCATTTTGATCTTTCTGAGTGTAAGTCGTTTCGATTTTGATCTTTCACAAAGTGGTTGTGTAAATTGATGTCTTAAATATCGATATTTACTGATTAAGTCTTAATTGCATTTAGAATGTGGGATGTGTCGTTCGCATGAGCAAATACCAAATGTCGAATGATAGATGAAAAATCGGAAAATCGATCGTTCATGGCGTCGTGGGATCCCACTCACACTCGTCAAATTCTTCATTGTCATATTTTTTAAATGCGATTTCATTATTTTTGCCTCGATTGGCCTTGATTGATCAAATTAACGTAAAATTGGGGTTATAATAATTCTAATTTGGGAGCGATTGGTATGTCCACATCTAATTTACAATTAATACCTTAATTGTAATTGATCGTTGATATTTATTCGCCGATTGGGCCAAACAGAAATCTTAATATTGAAAATGTTTCATAAAGTAACAAAAATAAATTTTACCCATCTGTTTTGTAATATACTTCTACAAAACAAGTTGAAGTTAAAGTTATGAGGTTCTTAACTTAAATATACAAGGATGGTTAAGGAAAAATTAATTCTAACTTCTTATCCGTCTGAAGTACGAGCTCATATATGTAACTTTGTGTACACTGAATTTTAATTACGTCAGATTTTTTCTAAAAAAATTTATATATTGTGAAAACAATTTTGATAATTCTAAGTATATATTTTTGATAATTTAATATCGTTTATGAGTAATTCGTGATCAACGTATTACGTAAGCAAACTCATACGGTATTATATGTGCGTACGATTTAAGTGGACAGAGATTATAGTGTATAACTAAATCTAAAAAAGTATATTTAAATTTAGAGTATGTGGTTTCCTACAAGATTCCTCGTAATAAATATATATGGAAATGATATACTTCAAAAATAATCAAGTTATATATTGATGTTATAAGAGTTTGTTGAACGGAATATGTGACATTTGTTGTGGAACAAAGTGAGTATACATTCTTGAGTAAGTATCTGTAGATGGTATTCAGGATAATTTATCTAAATCGTATTTATGTTATTAAAAGGGCTTCTTTATTAAAAAGATCGTGATATTATTAATCAAAACAACATATTACCAGCGTTGATGTTTTTTCGTATTGACAACACTTATTTTAGTTAACGTAAACATTTAATTAATAATATTGATGATTTTATTCATAACATAGATCGTCTCTGAATAAATTATTTAGTGTCCGTTTCTCATGAGACTTTATGTACATTCTTTGATAAAAATTAAACAAATAAAGAATAAAAATCATCCAACATCTACACTGTTCAAATAATGTATAATAAGTATCGATTCTTTAACAAAAATTATACATAATGTATAGAGATAAAAATGTGTAAAAGAAAATTTCATGATTAGAATGAGTACTAATTAATCTAACCAGAATAGTTGACACGTCCTTATTAACCATAGTTAGTCTGACAATTATATTCATTAGTGTCTTTAGTGGAGATGGTAGTTAAAAGAATCCACGTCAGCTTACTGCCACTGGTTGTAAAGGCAGCTAAGAAGAAATCGTAAGATGAGAAATTGTCGGTGGGCCCACCCCACGGGATGATAATGAACACACACACTTAAACTTATAGCATCATCATAGGATAAAATTGGATTGATGATGCTGTAGTGTATTCTGATAGACTTAGAAATTAGAATAGAATAATATATTTACTATGTCTAACACATCACAATATCACATGACATGCATGTTGTCCTACATGTGTAGGGGTACCCACCAAAGGGTAGGATGGGAGTATAAGGACCGGACCCGTGTAGACTAGCGAGCTACTAATATGCCCCTACTTGCCTTATTGCCAACCATAACATTCTTAAGTAACTCACTAGGGTCCTCCATTTTCATAAACAAAAGTACTAAATCTTCTGCGTGTTTTGCAACAGTTTTGTGTAAATAAGTCGGCCTTAACTTACCAAGTCACGAGGCATAATCTCAAAGAATCTGAGTCAAAGAGATATACTACGGGAAAATGCGACGACTGACCTTGAACCAATGATTCAAACTTGAGCTTCAAGTTGAACTCCTCCAGTAAGGTCCGACCTCGTTGGTCTTAACCCATGAGGTTGACGCCATCTGAAAGGAGAGTTCTGATAAGGGTTGGGATTCTGAGTCTGGCCAAATACTTGATGGGTCCGGCCTTAGAAGAGGGCCAATAAGGAACTCTCTTACACTAAAATGTGGTCCCTGTCGGCGTATGCTGATATGAAGTGTGTGGCAGAGCAGCTCTCTAGAACACATGTGTCTTTGGGTCGATAAGCTTCCAGTTAGTCCAAGTCTTGTTCCATCAATTTTATCATATAATTAGAAAAACATTGACTCCATTTGAAGGTAATAAACCACCTGCAATATTTCACAATAGGACCAAACCTGAGTTTGATTATCCTACCTGATCATTTTCTAAACTCTATCCCATTCCCTCTTATTTTTCATTTCACCACCCAGTGTTCAAGACCCATTACTCAAGTAGTCAAGTTCACCTCCCATTTAAGATACATTTGCTATGGAGTTACCCTAACAACAGAGGTTTTCTAACACCTAACAAACAATGCGATTTTAATATTGACCATCAAATCTCATTCTCCATTACACATGAATGTCCTCACACAAATATTAAAAAATGAGCGGAACACATTCATGCAGTATTTGTAGCTTTGGATGAAGTATATTGTAAACTTAAGCATTTAAAAATTACACTTTTCTCTTGATGGTCGTGGAAGGGGATTGTCCGTTTATATACTCTTTTATGAGTTTCATAAACATGGACATGTACGTTGGAATTTGGATAGAGATATATTATCTTTCATTTCAAATCATTAGCTGGAAATGATATATACTGATCCCCTGCCTCTTTACAAGCTAGCTCCTCATAAATCACAATTATTGTTTGCTTGGGAATAAATTGGAAGTTTGGAAAGGGAACCATTTAATTCTAAAATTGCCAAAACAAAACAAGAGATGAAGCCAGTAGGTACATGATGCCACTACCATAGCATCCTTACAATACTATATATATTGTTTACTATAACTAATGACATGATTATGATTGTTTAATATTGCACTCAGTATGGATCTTCTTGATAATAAAATAGGATTTGGCCTGATTAAGAGTAATATACTACAAGGATACATATTTTATTTCAAGAAGTGGTGGGGGACATAATCTCCTGCATTTGAGGGGTGTAGGGGACCTCCTTTGACATCCCATTGAATTTGTAATTGTTGTGTGTGTGTATAGTGTGCTCGATCATCTCACACTTAATTTTCCTGCAGAAACAAGATTAACTTTTAATATATACTTCTCCAACTCTTAAACATTTATCAACTCAATAATGTTCTCACTTGTCTACATCCATGAGATGATGTTGTCATCAATAAAGTTTCGTTCACTGTTATTCAGTCTAACACAATTGATAATTGTACAACCCCTCTTGAGTGAAATTATGATATGCAAAATCGCAGCGACTTAATTGAGAGGGATGGTTTATCGAACACTATCTAAATATGTGATATGTGATATTTTTAAAACATAAAGACAAATTTCACGAAACATACGCCGGTGACAACACGAAATGGGAATAGTTGTTAGCTTCGAGCAATTACCAGGACCAGGGGCCAGGGAAGTAGGTAAAAACTAGAAGACCAGTGGCACTGCAATTTGAATGTATCATCATATCGATCATTAACTAACAGAAGACACACACATCAATCAATCATATTGATATCTCTATCTTGTGCGGACAATGTATATGGATGCTTTGTATTTACTACTAGTACTTGCACAACATAACCATATATTGCACATGACTTGTACTTGTAGGCAAACATATACTTATGTAATTATCATGGGCCCAAAATCATTGAGCATAAGTGCTTGGTTTCCTAAGTGAAGACTAGTAAAAACTACATTAATAAGAACAGGATATATAAGTGTGTCATACACTTATATTTGGGGTGGAGGGATTGTAGTAAAACTACATTGTCTTCATATTAGACCATCCAATGCAAGCTTTTGGTAATAATAAATTGTTGTGTTTGCTATTTCTTGCAAGAATTAACAAATTATACTGCCTTTATAGTTGTTGCACAAGTCCATGTCATTTACATTCACATAATCTAAACTTAGCACCTAATCCATACTTTTTTAGGACTAACCCTTGTTGCCTAATTACAGCAACTTGGCAGCAAAGCTAATCATGTTTCATCACACCATGATCAGCAAACATGCATGGATCAAATTTGAAGTGTAACCATTCTATAAGTAGCATTAACTAAAATTTAGCCTAGACATTTAGATTAAAA
>JAIFAC010000165.1:0-157412 GCA_026545765.1 Plantago major | reverse complement strand
GATTGATTCTGACACCAGCCACAATTTGCTCACTCTATCTGTATCTTTGTACTGCAAATTCTTCTTCATTCAATACACTACAGAATTATTTAGCTTTGTCTCTTTAATCAACAATGGGCGATCTCATTTGGTAACTTCCGCTTACTGTTAACTTGGAGAAGGCCGTAGATAGAGCGCACGTCCTTCTCTTGATTATGTTTTTGGGATTAAAACGAATAAACCTTGTCCTCCTAAAATCTCGCTGAGATTTAAATTAATATACTATATATGTACAGGATTAAATCCAATGTTTTTGCTGCGGATGAGTGGTTCAGTAAGTAGGTTTTGCGTTATTATAAAATAAGGTTCACCCATGAATGTCTCTTTCATTTTTTCTTTTATCAACATTTCCAATTCTTTCAAATACATTTGTGCATTGGTTTTCTTTTTTAGGTGTTTTGTAAGTGTAATGCATAATATATATTGTCCCTGGGTTCCCGAAAATTTTCATATATTAGGCCGACGATAATTTTATTAAAGGTAGTAATTAAATGGGCAATGGTAACGTAAAATGTGTCAAAGAGTGTATTTTTAGTGACATTAAATATGTAATTTTATGAGTTAATATAATTTGTTATTTGTTGGGTGGGGTAGTTTTTTAATTTTAGAATGTAAGTTTTTCCGTGATAGCAAAATTTACAAATATATTTAAATTATGCAAAGCATGTAAATTTAGTAATAGAATCCATTGGTTTTAATTATTTTTATTATTATTTTAGCCTTAAATTTACGGTGTGATTTTCTATTAAAATTATCATATTGTAAAAAATTGACCTAATTCGCCGAATCCTCGGTTTCAGATTCTCCACTCGCTGTGGGTGTGGGTTTTATTTTTTGTACTTCAAAAACGAGTCCTTTAATTTCTAGTCAATAGTGCATTGCCCATTTCCCACGCATATACTATTACATATTCCGAAGTTTGTTACTGAATACAAGTGGACGGTCATTACATATGTAATGTGATCATTTAAATTGTATGGGTAAAAATCAGGTATTCTGAGAAATGATCATGCTCTTTTTTAGAAGGGTGACTAGGTATAAGCTCATACCTAATATGATACATGAAATCTGGGGGATTTCCAAGAACGGCGCTCAAATTTCATTTTGTTGAACTGACAAGGCTACCATAATCCCGTAGGGCGCGGCTCACATGGGTCGATTCCACGACAAAATAAGGTTTATCTAGAAATGATAGAAGCTATGATAGATCATTTGACGAATGTTTAACGATTGTGATTGGATCGATATGAATGACGATATTTACAGACTACGCATTTTGCATCGTAAAGGATATTAAAAAAAAAAAATTGAAACTTCCTCATCATGTAAGCAGTGAAATGGATAGCAAGATTGGGTCCCAACGAGTACCGTCCAGGTTCTAAGAATGCATGCGACCAATTTCGTGCTTAAAGAATCCAATGAACTATTCCACACTTCCATAGGTACCATCATCCAAATAATCAAACCCTATCACACCATCTCATCTAGATCCCAACGAATCAGCACGCTTTCTTCCATCGCCAAAGATATTACCTACATTAAACTCAATCAAACCTTTCACTTCCAACAATCAAACTCCATCGCACACAATTTTCTTTTTTTTATTTCTCATTTCTTTTAAACTACACTATTCTTTGACCATTTATACTAAAACTTCAAAGTTCATATTTAAATGTCGTCAATTAAAAATAACATTAAATAAAAATTCAAAAGTTACAATACTTTGGAAATAAAAAATAAAATAATTTAGAGTATACATTACAACACTTGAGAGAAAAATTACGCTACATTAAATTAAAAAATAATACCATTCCTCCTCAGCGTACTCTTTTCCGATAGCTGCAAAAAAAAGAAACTAAGAAATAAAACAAAAAGAAAATAAAGATAAGAAAAGGAAAACATAAAAAGAAAAGGGGATCAGATTGGTCTGAAATACAGTCTGATCAATCAGATGCCAAGTTTTAGACCCTCCAGGCTGGAGTTGGTCTAAGAGCATACTCATTTATTATACCAGTAAAATTGTGCAAGCAACGTTATTTATAATATTTAATACAATTACAAAATTTATTTTAAATTTTTTTGTGTGTATAGTTTGGTTCGAGATCATGGTATATATTCTAAAGGATCATAGAAGAAGAAGGACAAATCATGTATTTACATGATTTTGTAAGCATGTAAGAGGTAAAAGAGAAGAAATAGAAGAAAAGAAGAAAAGAAAGAAATGGAGAAAGATGGAAAAGCGTCACTTCGCTTTACGCTTTTATTAAATAAGTTGAAACCGACTTTATACCTTTGCTTTAATTGTTGGTAATCGACGGTTATAATTTGTTAGTTAGTTTCTTCACTACTTAAATGAGCTATTGAGCTCAATTATTTTTATCTCACGATTTCATTCATTTTTCTCTCAGAATTAAAACATAGATTGAGCTATTCTTGCTCATCTATGTCATTATATTCAAACTATTGTTTTCTTGATATGGTATCGCTTGATTTCATCAAAACGCTTTTGATCTTTCGATCTTGAAGAATTTTTCCAAAGATTCTCTCGATTGTTTTCGTTGTGTCGATTGATTACATTGATCGATCGCCTTCTCCGAAGTTGAATAACCGCTTTCTGACGAGTTAACTGCTTCAAGAAAGTCTTTCAATGGCATCATCTGTCAAATTGGGAGGTAAAGCAATCTCATCCATTTTATCTTCATCCATCGATCATCCCGGCCTCATGTGTTGTTTTTGAAATGTTTAGTGGTGATAACTATGTTTCTTGGAGTCATTACGTGTATGGCTAAGTGTTAAAACAAATCAAGTTCATTAATGGTTTACTGAGATACCCGATTGTGTAAAGAACCATTAATTATGTCGCATATGAAAGAGCTAATGATTTAGTAATGGGTCGATTATGAATTGATTGATAAATCGACAAGAAGAGTTTGCTCTATTGCAAGACCCACAGAGATTTAGAATGAGATGAAGATGAGATATGCTAGTCCGATGGTCCTAGAGTTTTTCAGCTGAGAAAATCTTCGAAGTTCTATGTGCAAAGGAAACTTATCTCACAGTTATTATAATCATTTCAAGTCCAGATGGAAGAATATGTGAGTTATAGACCAGCTTTTAAAGTGTTCTGCTCGCTAATATTGCCGAATGTAATTGTGGAGCTAAATTGGTGATGCAATTGCATGAGTCCGACGTCAGATTTTTAGTTGGATTTGATGAGAGTTATGCTCATATAAGAAGTCAATCGTTACTTAATGCACCATTGCCACCGCCAAAAGTTTATTCATTATCGTAAGAAGAATCTCAGAGGAGTTTGTTTTCTACTCCATCCTCGAATGATGTTATGGCTATGTCATAATGGATCATCAACCAAAGAAGCTCACTATAACACTCGTGAGGTTTCAACTCACATAAAGATAAGAAGAAGATGAAGTGTACCAGTGTGGTTTAATAATCACACAAATGATAAATGTTTTCAGATTATCGTTATCCTCCAGGATGGAAGGGACCAAAGACCGTTAGGAGAGCGCCTCTAGTGCTAATCGCTATCGTTGATTATCCAAATATTCGTGGAGCAAAATGTTCAAACCGGAAATGCTCATCCAATGTTTAGTGCGATTTATTCAATCGCTTGAGTATGCTAAACCGCTTATCCTCACAATCATCCGAGCCTCGGGCATCACAGCCTCCTACATCACGCAGCTGTAATCAAGGCTTCTATAGATGCTATAGCAGTTCACATTTTGCTTAAACGCAAATTCGTAAAATGCTCATTTATGGATTATAGATCACAAGGCAAGTGATCATATGATCTCGTGATCCCAATATTTTTTACAAACCTCCAACTCAAAGATCATTAATCATAAATTTACCTAACAATCACTTTACTGCCACTTTAGTTGGTGATGTCAGTTAACCACTAGTATTATTCTCGCATAATGTTTTATATATACCGATTTCACATACAATTTGTTATCTATCTCACACTCGCTAAGCATTCTTGTCAAGAGTAATTTTTATGATGATGAATGTGTTACAGACAAACAAACTTCCAAAGGTGATCACTCGTTAAAGAGAAAGGAGGATTATATCACCAATTTCACGTAGTTTTTACCTCATGTCAATCCCATTTCGATTCTTGTGTCATAGAAAATAAATCCGTGTTGATGTAAAGCAATGCTAATTCTTCTATTGTAAACAATTCCTTGTTATGGCATTCTAGACTTGGTCATGTTTCTCACAAATGTATTTCACAAATTTCAGATCAAGGATTCATAAAGAAATAAAACCTCAGGATAACCGGCCATTTTGCAAAATGTAAGAAATTACGCTTCTCACAAGATTTCTAATACAAATTGTATTTTACATGATTCATTGTGATGTTTGGTCCTTTGCTATCCCTTCATATCAAGGACATAAATTTTTCTAACCATAGTAGATGATTTTAGTGATGCATATGGATTTATCTTCTCAAACACAAATCAAGTACAACATTTCATTACACACTTTTATAATATGATTTCCACTCGCCTTAAGAAGTTGAAATGCTTAAGATCGATAATGGCACCGAATTTTAATGCATGATTTTTATCACAATATGTGTTATACATCAAACTTCTTGTGTAGAAACACCACAACAGATGGATTAGTGGAAAGAAAACACCAAAGATATTCTTCGATAGCAAGAGCTCTCATGTTTTTTAATGTTCCACTAGATTGGAGTGATTGTATTTCTACAAATTGCTATATTATAAACATTGCCTACCCTATATTGAATAATAAGTCTCCATTTTACATGTTATACAACATTGATCTCCGACTATTCAAATTTCGTGAGTTTTGGGTGTTTAGTATATGCTAGTACATTGACACTCATGAAGAAACTTGATTCAAGAGCAATAAATGCATTTTCATTGATATCCATCGGGCATTAAAGGTTACAAATCAGATGATTTATCTAGTAAGAAGGTTTTGATTTCTAGAAATGTAATTTTTATGAAAATACATTTCCTTATCATGTTTCTAAACTCGTTTACTCAAAGATATAGTCTCAACAATTGATCCTTATGTTTATGATGTTAATAATCCTATTTCTACATCACCGTTATTCATGACATACATGATACTCTGCAAGATTCTACTAACAATATTGTTGAGAATTTTGCGTAAGATTATACCGAAACAATGTGTACATGAAGAACAATCAATCATGGATGATGCAGACAAATTGTAGAGTCAAGCTTTATCAAGTAATTCAAACGAAAATCATGTACTGCCGAACTAGAGTTGCACCACTTATTTAAAAGTCTATGATGTGCACTTACCACCTTCATTAAATCACGCATATAATGCCAATATAGTTGTGGTGATTATGAAACTCAATCTTTTCGTGGAGTTTCTATCCTATTTCGCTATCTTGCTTGCTCATCTTTATCTGCGAATATAGAGCTTTCATCGCCGCCATTTCTCGCTTAATCGAGCCAAGGACATATAAGCAAGCTCCTCATAAAGAATGGCAAGAAGCAATGAGAAAAGAGTTAGAGGCTCTCGAGCACTAAAACATGGAGTTTAACAAAGATCGCCACTAACAAGACTCAGATAGGTTGCAAGTGGGTTTACAGAATTAAATACAAGTCAGATGGCACTTTAGAGAGATATAAAGCAAGATTAGTTGCAAAAGGATATACTCAGCAACCTGGTCTAGATTATTTTGATACTTTTAGTCCAGTTACAAAGCTAACCACTGTTAGAGTTTTGTTATCTATTGCAGCTGTTAAATCTTGGCACTTACACCAGCTTGATGTTAACACAGCTTTTTTGCATGGTGACTTGGATGAAGAGGTGTATATGACACCACCACCAGGTTATTGTGATGATGGCAGGGTGTGCAAGTTAAATAAAA
The DNA here is from genome assembly GCA_026545765.1 of Plantago major. Taxonomy (NCBI): domain Eukaryota; kingdom Viridiplantae; phylum Streptophyta; class Magnoliopsida; order Lamiales; family Plantaginaceae; genus Plantago; species Plantago major. The sequence goes on along the minus strand of JAIFAC010000165.1, from coordinate 151,474 downwards.
GCTTGTATGGTTTAAAACAAGCTAGTAGACAATGGTTTCTCAAGCTAACTGAAAGCTTGATTTCTTTTGGTTATCATCAGTGTATATCTGATTCTTCATTATTTGTTAAGAAAACTGACACTAGTTTCACTGCATTAGCTTGTTATGTAGATGACATATTACTAACAGTGACTTTGCAGAAATACAGTCGTGAAGGTCATTTACATAAAGCATTCACAATAAAAGACCTTGGAGTCATGAAATACATGCTTGGCATTGAAGTGGCCAGAAATGATAATGGAATTACATTGTGTCAAAGAAAATACTGTTTAGACATTTTGACTGACACAGGTTAAATTGGTTGCAGGCCAAATACTACACCCATGGATTCTCAGCAAAGCTTCATGAATAGTACAGATTTGCTTGAAGATCCATCCCAATACAGAAGACTTATAGGGAGATTGTTATATCTACAATCACCAGACCAGATATTGCTTACGCTTACGTACATCGACACAAAGATATGTCTAAACCTACTCAAGGTCATCTTGCAAATGCATAGATTGTCGAGATATCTAAAATCAACACCGTGACAAGGATCTTGTTATCTTCCAAATCCGATCTTACACTTAAAGCATTCACGATAGTGATCGGGCTAGGTGCTTACAAACAAGAAGAAGTGTTATCGATATGCTATATACTGGAGATTCATTAATTTCGGAGATCAAAGAAACAACCTACAAGGAGCAAGTCATCAATCAAGCAGTATGTAGCTATAGCATATACTACTTGTGAGCTACAATGTTATTATATCTTCCGGCGATTTACATATCCCACATTCCACACTGTTGTTCTTTATATGATTCTAAATCACTATTGTCTAGCTCATAATCCAGTCTTCCATGATAAAACAAAGCACATAGATGTTGACTGTCATTTTATCAGGGAGAAGATCAAAACCAAGGTTATTCAACTAGTTCAGCTTCCTTCTGAACATAACATTGCAGATATGTTCACTAAACCTTTGGGGCCTCAATTGTTCATTATTTTAAATCCAAGTCAATGTTCGTAATATCCACATTCACCTCGAGGGAGGGTCTAAAGGATCATAGAAGAAGAAGGACAAAATCATGTATTTACATGATTTTGTACATGTAAGAAGAAGAGAAGAATGTAAGAAAAGAAGAAAAGAAAGAATGGAGAAAGACGCAAAGCCGCCACTTCCTCGCTTTACGCTTTATTAAATAAGTTGAAACACTTATAATTTGTGCTTTAATTGTTGTATCAATCTGCTATTATACTTAGTTAGTTTCTTCAAATTTAAACAGAGCTATTGAGCTCAATTAGTTTTTATCTCGCCGATTTCATTCATTTTCTCAGAATTAAAACATAGATTGAGCTATTCTTGCTCATCTATGCTTATATTCAAACTATTGTTTTCTTGATATATATGTATTGTTCTTTTTTTCTTTTTCTTTTCTTTTTATTTTTTTAGATGTCCAAAATCAATTGAATTGTTCAAAATTCAATTATTTTGTACGGAGTTTTATTTTAGATAGTATAGATTTATGGTATTGTATTTGCTCATAGACAATAGTCAACAATATTACGTTCTTTTAGACGAGTTCTTGGCACAAAATTGCTAGTTGGATGTTTGATAATACCCGCTCCACTCCTCAAATTTTCAAATTAATTCACATATTTAACCATGAACTTTCGGAAAAAAACAGCATTCCGTTCCACCAAAATTTCTCAGAAATTGCTGCATCTGTACACCCCTAATTTCATTTTTGACCTGTCCCTGAAACCAGCTAGGGCTAGCTCAAAGTAGACATTCCGTTCATATTATACAAAGTCTCTCGCTTGTGCTAATGAAGCTAGCAAGCAGAAAAGGCAATGGAACTTTTGGGATTGAAAAATTCACTTGATCACTTTAATAGAGTATTTATTGTATTTGATGGAAGCAAAAGAAAGAGGACGCAAAAGCTGAAACGAGAAAGATGGAATATAATGCCGTTGACTTAGGTCACAATGGTGATGATGAAGAGTTTGTGCTTGATGAGACATAATTATCAACATTGGGTACCAAAGTGCCAACCATCGAATGAAAGTATATATGATCGATGGATCGATACATCAAGCTCATGAGCATGATATGGCAGATGCTAAATTTGCATGCTAGTACTACCAACTTTGCGTCTGCATTTACAAAGTTATAACTAGTGGGTTCATCTTTTCCCAGGCCAGCTAATTGTACATGTGGAATCCAAAGTCATCCATCACTCAACTCCTACTGATCATTCGCGAATTCTTGTCTTTTAATTTGCCCGGGCCGAATGGCATGCAACACATAAAGAATGCGATCGACATTTCACAAGTTCACAACCTAGTTATTAGCTAGGCACACTCACCATTTACTTAGAGAGGTATGAGGCACACCTTATGATTTTCCTAGAGAGGTCTGAGGCAAGCAAACGCCTACACTAAGAAATAAGAATGGTTCATTTGCAAGAAGAGCACGGGGTGGTTTGATAAGGGCCATCTCTACATCTCGATGTCGTCCAATGAATTAACAATATCTCGAATTTCAAGAGAATTGCCCCCCTTCATTCACTTGGTATTAATAAGGTGTGTGTGGTTCATTTTAACAATTTATCTAGAGGGTAATCGAATATATCAACAATTTAACTCTATCACCGAATTATAGTTTGTCTGTAGGAGAAACACTTTCCATCAAAATTCATTTATATGCATGCATGATTTAGCAAAGTTAAATTACAAGATTGGAAAAAAAAAAAAAAAAAAAACCTACATTTGTAATTGTAACTGTATAATTTTATAATGCTGCGTCAAATTAAAGTAAGAGGGCCATAATTAATCCATATAAGGAAAATTATGAACTATTGTGACATACCCAGCTAGCAAGAAGTTGATTGATTGAGGCCAGGAGTATAAATTTCAAAGTGAAAGGCATATGTATTATCAGAGAAAGGTAGGATGAGTTATGATCATTTTGGACAAAAGCAAAGTGATCAGTATTGATGCACCCAAATTGGTGAACAACAACAAATCGGTAAGTGGATTTGATTTGGATGATCGAGTTAATAAGCAAGCAAAAACAACTTAATACTCCGGGACTGAGGGAGGGAGTATTGATTAGTAGAGAGCTAGAGTGGTTAAGTCAAGATTGTCAGACCAGATATGGCGATTATAATGTTTAATTTGGGGACCCAATTTTATTTAATTTGCTGCTTGATAAACATTGATAATCAATTAAGATTCCTTTTTCATGATGTATCATGCATGACAAACTATTCATGTTCCTACACCTCACCAACCCAGTAGACAATGGACCTCGGATGCCCTACAATCCAAAAGTCTATTGCACGGATTGTCAACTTTTATTTTGATTCTAAGAAATCAATTTTCACCTTCTTTTCGCATTTTTACGATTTTTACCTTCTCGACGGGTCGATTTTTACCTCTACACAATGCTGACATTTTAAAATGGACCCCAAATAACCATATATACTAAATTAAAAAAAAAGTTCCGTAAATAATATTGAAATTATTTTGCTAAAAGAATAGGATACGGGATATATCACTTTAAAAGTATAACATTTGAAATTTCATTTGAATTAAAACCACATAACTATTTATGACAAACTTTTATTTTCATATTTTCGATCCTCATAGTAACATGATACTAATTTGGGCCCCTTAAACCGCTAATGCGCGGTGAACATCCCCACGCCATTCCCTACCGCTTCTCAATAATTATTAACTGGTCGGTCAAGAACCTATATTTGAATAACAAACATGTTTTCATGCTTTAGTATGGGTGCCTGTTCGAACCAATTTCACTATGTTTGAGTTTTAAGATTGATAATTTACCGGTATGATATAATTATTGATGATCATGATCATATTCGAAAAAGAAGATATCGATCGATTTAAAGAATGGAAACTTTATTGTTGAATAATATTTGACCTTTTGAGCTGTATCACAAACATTACTACTTCTTTAGGTGAATAAAAGAAATTGTAATTTAATGTAGAGGACCTAGTAAAATGAAAGCATGATTTAAATCCAAGTATATTACAAGGTCAAAATTATCATAATGAAATGATAGCTTCAGTTAGTCTAGTCCTTTGCATGACAAAGAAACATTACCCGATCATCATTTTTAACAAAGAAAGCACTTTGGTTAATTGATCAATGGATCATTGCAACAAATTACTGTAATTATCATCACCACATCCAACCGAAAAAGAACATCTAAAATGAGCTAACTGTGCAGCATCAACTCGCGGATGAAAGAAAGAAAAAAATCTACCGAAGTAAAATTAAAATTATCTCGCATTGGTATTTTGATATGGCATTATTACCACTATTGATATCACTCTATATATATAACTCGATAGAGAATAAGGAGAGACCAACCAAACACTTATATTTATAAAAAGGCCAAACACTTTTACACAATTCAATTGGATCAGATGTATAATCGCCAATCAACAAATGGATCAGACATTTAACTCTACTAATACAGCTTGAATCAGACATTTAACTCGTCAATACAATGGACTGTGGTTACATGACTCGCTTAATACAATGGATCAGACATGATTTCGCTTAATACATGGATCAGACATACTGACTCAATACAATGACAGTAGATTTGACCTTTATTCAAAACACCAAAACATCAGGTTTTTTGAATCAGTGCAAAATCATCTATAAAGACCAATTTTCCCTATATAATCGCCTATAATTCTAAATCAATTTAAGGTAATGTATTATCATAAACCTTAACCAGGCCCGACTAAGGCCTTGTGAGTTGAGTCCGACCGCACAGGGCCCAACAATTTAGGGGGGGGCTATTTGTTGAAACCTACATATAGTTGCCGTGTTACAATTGCAACAAGAATTTTATGTAGTCTGGTGGCAAAATTAAAGGCTAAATGCTCCAGTTAGGATGTGTGATTGAATCCTATTCTTTCCTTCTCCTTCATTATTTTTTTTCATCAAACCTTTTACTCTCGTTGGTCCGTTTTCACTCCATTCATATTGTTTACTCTCGTTGATCCCATTTTCACTACATTCATATTCCTTCCCTGTTTTTAATGTATCATTTTATTTAATTTTCGAAAAACTATATAGTTTACAAGATTTTGTTTGTTAAATTTATCATCAGGAATAATAATACTTTACTTCATTTTATATTTTTTAAATTCTTATTTCTTTTAAGATGATTATTTTGTTATATTAATTATTTTACGGTAATTTTTATATGTGGACCATTGCCTAATTGTGTTATTTATTTCACATTTCTTAATATATCACTTTATTTTTATTTTTTAATATATTTTTCATTATATATTATTATATGTTAATTATTTATTTTCACATTTTTAAATATAGCTTCTTTATTTTTATTCTAAAAATAATATACTATTATTGAAAAAAAAGACCGCATAAGGTCCGTGAAATCTTCGAAACGGCCCTTAGCTTAACCTTGGCATAGAATGATGGAATTGAGTAAACCAAACACTCAGATTAGTGTTGATAATTGATCCCACAAAGACGGATAATGATAGATGTAGAATATCGATGCAGTGGTAAAATTCAAGGTTTGGGAATTTTTGGGGGCAGTGAGGCAGAGGTGCTCCAGAAATTGATCCCTTAAAGCCCCACAAAAACAGAACCTATCCCTATACATTCCATTCTCCATAGCCATAGGATTGGGTGTACTGCCCTGTCTACCTTTTGGTGTGTCACTATTTTAATCCTCCGAGGCGGTTTTGATAGCAATTATAATACTGTATTTTAACATTATTTTTATGATTTTAATTGCTAAACAACATCATGTCAGTGTTCGATATAGATTGAAAATGTGTTTTTAACTCAGTTGTATATGTTGTAGTTGTTAGTCAAACACTCTCTAACTGATATTTTTTCTTTCTTGGTGTTTAGGGATAAGAACTAATCAACTTCTTATTTTCATTTTTTTATTGCCACGGTATCAAATTTTTATACTTTAAATGGAAAACATATTTCATACTTTATTCGTCCTCTCTTATACTTTATTTAATTTCTCTCATATTTTTATTGACTTGGACTTGTAATCGTTTATATAGTGTAATCTTAAATCTCGTGACCAAACCCATGTGAATTTGAATATAGAACTCGACTGCAAATAATAAAAGCAAACGGACGAGGAAAAATAATGTTAGTTTATTAATATGTACAAACTATATTGACACAAAGAACAATGGAAATATATAATTAACATGTACATGTTAAGCTTACCTATTTCAAACAATGTATGATTAATGCATGCATTGTCCTGCATTACGAAATGTTGATTTCTTTTCTCGTTGAGACAATCTCTCGTAAAAGTTATTAGTATTAAGATAATAAAATACTATAAAAAGTTAATATATTAATTATGAAAAAAGGTGGATGGAACGGATGAATTAATATTTTAAAGGATAAAAAAGTAAATGTAATGTTTCTATTGGGCTGGTGTGGTTAATCTTGAACTGTTGTTACGTTGATATCCAATCTACGGCTAAAGATATGTGCTTTTGTTAAATGGATTAGTACATATCCCGTATGACGGCGGCACCTCTCTTCAATCACAAGTGAGATTTTCAATTAAGTACTCATCTTAAAATTAAGTTTGATCAATTGTAATTAACTTTGAAATTGTTATGGACGAATTATCGAAAACAAATTTAATCGTTCATGTTATCGAACTATAATTGGAGTTTTTATATTAACAATATATCTTGAAATAAGAAATTACGAGGCATCATTGTGGAGTATTTTACTAGTGAGAAAGGAGGAATATTGTCGTAATTTTACATTCCTCGTTGAATCTATCACTTCCCGAGGGGGATTGCTCAATGCTCTCCTACTAGTAGAGCCTAGTAGGACAGGAGGTTAGGAATCATAGGATGGTTTTGATTGTCTTCAGGCTTCAGATCACTCCCGGAATATTCCCCGGCCGATGTCTCATTCTCTTCCCGGAATATTCCACCCATACTTACTAATTTATTAAATCTAGTTCATTTGTTAAATATATTATGTAAAAATAAGTTAGTTATACTATTAATTGTAACATACTTACTCCGTCCCGGTTTCATCTTTCCACGAGTTTGAACATAAGATTTAAAAGAAAAATGAATATAAAGTATGATAGATGATTAGATGGTGATAAAGTATGAAAAATAGTGAATAAAAGAGAGAAATAATGACTCCCGGCCAATAAAAGTATTACAATTTTTCGTTTTGGGCGTTTCACTAAAAGTGTTACATTTACTTTTATGGAAATTAGTTTTATAATAAAACTCATTTCTAACCATACATTTTCGGTCCCATATGTATTTTCCCACTCAATTAATATCTCATACTCATTCTCCACCACATATTTTTGGGGACCACATAGTTCTATACATTTTTCTTAAAAATTGTGTTAACACAATTGTTTCACTTTTAGTGCAACTGATAGTGTATAAAATAGAAGATACATTTTTCCATTTAAGGGATGTGGAGATGAAGTTGATTCAAAACGAAACGCGAGATGAAATTGTGACGGAGGGAGTATAATCCCGCGAGACAGATTGTTAAACTAGCTAGCTTACAATTTATCTGATAGGGTGATACACATTCAAGTGACGTGATTATTTTGAAAATAATTTTATTAAACTTATAAACTCGTAGTACGGTACATTTTATTTGAATATTGAGTGAGAAGGTCTGTAGGGACATAATATAAGTGATGTATTACAGGAAATGGTGAATATGGCATTTGTAGAGTAAAAGGGTACAAGAACCTTGCCATGTTTGATTTGTGTAAATTTAAGCGGAGTATTGCCTGTAAGTATAAGTTGTACTGGCACAGAGCAACCATATTAATTTGGGTTTAGACTCATCAACAAATACCAGCTTATGGTAATAATGATCAATTAATGTAATTTTATCTCACTATTTAAAGTTTGATAGAGTAAATCGAAAGTTAATGACCAATATATATTTGAATTAATGGAGGATTTGTGCATAAAGGTAAGCTCTGTGCACCGAACGTCCTTCTAGTCTACTCTACTTCACAATTGTGCACACATCCACCATTTTGTTTGAATTACACTTGAACACTTTAACCATTTTCTATGTATAATTTTGTGAAAGACTTCGTGGTCAAAATTGAAAATGGTTTATAAAAATAAATTAAAATGTTAGCATGTTTTTAATGAAACTTATGGCCGGACTTATATTCACAAATATTGTTCGCCAATTAATTAATGAAACCATATCTTGCGCACACATATATATATATATATATATATATATATATATTTGTTTCTACTGTATGGTTGAGTATTTGAATTTGATTTCCGCTAGCACTATACTAATATATGTAGTAATTTATGGTCCATTGTTCTCGAAGGACATACCACAAACTTGGTCCCTAAACACACATGGTTTTCCAGTTTTTTTTTCCATCGACCTAAGACATATATACCAAAATGCAAGTCTGTGCAAGAAAGGTTGAACAGCCACAAAGTTGGACTTGAAGAACCAAGGTGTAACATTACAACATAAACATGGCAAATTAAATCAAGTGGCACAGGAGAAAATCCACTAAAATCTACCTCCCCAGTCCCGCCAAATATTCTTTATTTAATTTATGTTATTTTAATCTGAATACAAATTAAACTTAAATAATATAGAAAAGTAATTAAAATTTATATTATCAAAATATAATAGTTAAACTTTCATAACATAATTTTATTACTTATTATTTAAGATCGGTTTGTGGTGGAATTAAGTTTAAAGAAGGTAAACAAAAATCAAACATAAAAAAATTGGAGGGGACGGATGAATTACTAATTTGGATCGAACACATCAAGCATCAAGTGCTACTTGTATAAAATCTGGTTTTTCTTGAAAAGGAAATTGTGTAGCATCCTATCCTATGGGGTAATTAAAGAGGGCATACCCTATACATTTGTTTGGTGGTCATAACAACATAATTGTTGAAGTTGACATGTGCAATAATTATTTTGGCACTACACAAATAGTAGGCTTCTTGTTGAAAACTTTCGAATTTCACATTATCGCATTGGTGCTCATATGTTGGATGGAATGTTACTTTTCAATTTAACCATAAGATCCATCCTCATATATCATACTCCATTTTCTTTTTCCTTTTTAATTTCATACTGGGATGGTATAACCGTTACCCTGAACTACACGATGGGCAAACTATCCGAACTTACATAATAGCTACAAAAACACGCAAGCCAACCAACTCAGTCAGCCTTAAAAAGTTCATCGTTTTCATGTATATTAATCCTTATTATTACTTTTTTTTTTAAAAAAAAAAAGCGTCTAAAAGAGTTACTTATCTACTCAATTGGCCACTAACATAAAGATTTGACTAATTAATTAAATCATACTGTACAAGTAAATGAAACACTTTCTAAGGACATTCGTGAAACGCTTCCTAAGGACATTTTAAAGAAAGTATTTTGTTTTTTTTTTTTTTTTTAAACGGCAAAAACTTATTATTAATAATAATAGTTCAAAAGAGCATAAGAAATGCTCAAATGGTGAAAATATATGGTCAATTTACCGAAACCAACATCAATATCCAAAACCATTACAACTAAGTAACCTTCAAAAGGTTTTACATTCACAATTCTTAGCCCCACATATTCCCCAACACAATTAAGGAGACCCAACTTCCTTCTTGAACTCATATGTACCCCTTCATCACCACGAATCACCAATCACAAGAGCATAATAGGTCCCACCGTCAATTCATATGATATGCCGGTAGTGTCTATTTTACCGAAGTCCGCACTTTTGTGCGCATTGGTTTGGAGTACGCATTCATCAACCCTCATGACTCAAGGCCGATATCGATAAGATCTAACGCTACTAACGCGACAACGGTGATGACAAGCATCATAGATCCACTTCGGGCCCGTTTTTAATCACATTCCTCCACCTTATGCTATCTTTCAAGTCAAGTGGTAAGAAATTTAAGATGTGATCAAGGGCAACAAACCGTCAATTCCAAGATCGAGCCAAAACCGAGGGAGCGCATCCCAAGGTAGTGTAAGTGCATTAGCCATACCCCTAACAACCTAAGCTTACAATAAGCATAAGGCGAGATATTTAAGGTACGGTCCTAACATCTTACTTGATCCGTTAATTCCATCAATAACCAACACCTCAAGATATTTAAAACTAAATTACAATGGTTTAGTTCCTTGAGTTACAACTTAGATATCCATACTTTCCCGAGTACAATACTAAGTCACTTCCCTAAATAATCCTGCATCAGAGATTTGATCAAAATTTTTTTTTTTTTTTCCACTTCCCTAAATCACAATGGTTTAGTTCCCGAGTACAATACTAAGCCACTTCCCTAATGAAAGTATTTTGTAAGATCATGAGATCATTGATACTTATCAACCTTCAAGCTATATGATTAATAACTAACCTTAATCTAGATTAACTTATCGACAAAGTGACTTAGCAATACCGGGGAAAGAGAATAAACAACGGTTTCTTTTAGTTAGAAAGACGTATGTTTGGATTTGGTTAGAGATTGTCTTTTGAAACTTGGAAAGTGATACTGCTAGTTGTTTGATTGTTACATTCTTTAACTAATTTGTAATTTAATTGCACCATGATCCACATTCATGTGTAAGTTTTATAGAATTGTCTTTATAAATACGGGTAATGGCTATCATTATAGCAAAAAACACTAAGAACATCAAATTTGTCCTCAGGTTCTTTGATAATACAAACACCTGCAATACTTTGTAAGCATTCAAAACTAGAAAATGGATAGTGCGATTTGTTAAATTCTTGTAAAGATAGTGATTTTTTTCTAATATGAACAAATATGATACACTATATTAATTTGTTCAAGTGTTTATCACACCAATCTAATTATACTGATATGATATCGGTTTGTATATTATTTAGTAAAATCATGTGTTTACCTGAGTTACACAATACTTAATATCCATGTCCAATTAAAAGATATAGGAAATCATTCAAACTGAGATATCAAGAATTAAACAAGTGTGTAGTTGATGGTGACTAATGATTGATAAGTTAATGTCAAGTTTGAAGTTCCAGTGTTTGAAAGTTGAGACGTTAGTTGAAATTGAAAGCTTAGGATTTTGGCTTAATGTGCAGAAAGAAAGGGACTGTAGCAACTAGCCCCTGCTCATGCTCCAAGGGATCAGAGAATTGCAACTTATATTACACGTGACCCATTATAAATATGAATAATTTCTCAAGGTTAGTTTTGGTTTTAGTTCTGTATTTATTATATATACGTTCACATTTTCACAATGAGGTAGTAGACTAGCAGTAGTACCTCATAACTTAGTTTAGAACGAATAAACCATTCACATACTCAAATGCATAATTTCGGTATACTGAGTTGGAGATTTGTTGTAAAATGTAATAGGTGTTGTGGGTCGGTAATTAATGATAGGTTACCCATGAAAACATGAATAGATTAGAAGGTGCAATCCAAATGTCCTTTAAATTTTTAAATTTTTACACTTTTTCCTTTAAATTTTGAAAATGTTAGTTACAATTATCTTTTTAACTCATTTAAAATTTTAACATAACGTTTTCAAATCCTGAAAATTTCATTATTAACTTCGTCTCAGTTTTGGATGGGGTTTTTAGAACTATCGTATTGATGAGGAGATTGATGAAACAATATAGTTAATTTTAAATTGAGAAAATGGGATATCCTTTTGGGCTGAAAATGTCGTAAAACGATATCGTGAGTGTAAGCAATAAAGATAGAAATAGAATCAAGGATCATTATCAACATAATAAATGCAATTAACATAAATAAGGAAAATCTTTGTTCCCTTGAAGCTTTTTCTGCTTTTCTGGTACAGACAAAACAAACCCGTCTTGTTCCCTTCACTTTCCGACCAATCACCTCTTTCTCACTATATTGCAAAACACCCCCAACTTTATTTACTTTCTTCACTTGTTCGCTTCTATAAAAAACTGGACACCTAAACATCCATTTTCGTCTATAATTGACTTCACCTAACCGGCGTGTCACTTTAAAGATTTTCTTATCGACTTACAGTCTTTCACGCCTGGAAAATTAAAATGTACCGTCAACTTGTTAACTGCATCAACTAAAAGTTGGTGAAAATAAAAATTAGTTATTCCAGTTGAGAAAAAGGAGATTATACAGGTATCTATCAGGTGTTAATTAAAAACTTAAAGAAGAGATGATTGATGAGCTCTACTGGTAATTAATTAATTATGGAAAGATAATAGTAATTTATGACATTATAATGAATTGTTATCCAGGGGTATAACTGCAATTAACTCCAGTATATACGTACATACATACAGTATGATTGTTGTGTATGTATACATGAAATCCACTTTATAATACTGTACTACAACTATTCCCTCTCACTGTGTCTGTCTTGTGCTATTCTATCTCTTGTCTTTCTCTCACCTGACCTGACTCATCAGTACTATTATTACAGAATTCTATTTGTGTGAAACTATGATGACTTCTTTTTGAGCTTTTTCTCCATAGCTACTTAATTGAGTTTTTCAGACCAGTTGCGTTGCTACTGGCATATAATAAGAAACCAAACCTGCTTCCTTTCACAGCCATTCATTGTTTTCCCAAAACAACATAAACTCTGTGTCTGTGTGTGTTTCTGCTTTAACTTGAACAAAGCCAAAAACACTTTCTCTCCCACCAAAGTTTGCTGCTTTCTTGTTCCTTTTTTTCCTCTGTCAAATATTGCATCATGTTTTGTTGTGTTTCTTGATTCATATTTCTCTCACTTGTCTTGTGTGTCTTCTCATTCACAAGTCACAAGTTTGTTCTTCTTCTTGGCAGTAATAAAAAAGCAAACTTGTTGGATTTGTTTTTTTCTTGCATATACTATAACTATGTGTACTAGAGCAACTAGTGACTCCTCCATGGTTATAAAGGAAACTCTCAAGAATCTATGTTACAGTGATGATGGATGGTGTTATGCCATTTTATGGGGTTTTCATCAAACAAACTTTGTAAGCTCTCTTTTCTAGTACCATTTTCTTTCTTTGTATTGATTTCTAAATCTATTTTTCTCACTACAATAGATTTTACTATTTGCCTATGTTGTTAACCTGTTATAGGTTCCTTTCAATGTTTGAACATTTATGGCTAATATAGTAATGTCAAACCTTTGATTCTTCTGTTCATTTGTGTACATGCCAAATTGCAATAGCATCAGCACTATTTCTTTTGCTATTGATTTTACCTTTTGATCTGTGGAGTAAATAAAAGCTTTTCTTATGTTAGATCATTTCTTGAAAAAGGTGTCTTCTAAATGCTCCCCTTTTAATGTTCAACATTATGTTAGTTTTCGGTTTGTTAATGTAACCCACGCTAAATGGTAGTTGCTTTTATCATCAGAAAGTCAAATTTTTGAGTCCTTTTAGAGTTTCATATGTGGATAAATAATTAAATTTCAATTCTATTCATCATTTAGTTAATTTTTTTCTATGTTTCTGTTAATTGGTTGGTATATAAACCATTAAAACTATTTAGCTAATTTAGCAACTGAACTTTTTGGACATGGCAGATTGTTGACATTAAAGGATGCCTATTTTGAAGAAGAAATGGTAGCTTTGATGGATAATGTGACGCTGCAAGTGCATTTCCTAGGAGAAGGGTAAGCTAGATTTTCTTCTTATACATTTCTTCATTGGCATTTCAATTTAAAAGTCAAGAAGACATAAGCCACCTTAATTCATCTCAAGTCAAGTCCTCAGAGTACTAAGATTCTATTAATTTTATGATGCTACAGCCTAATCGGGCAAGTTGCGTTTACTAAGAGCAACAAATGGATGTTTTCGGATTCGCATCACGGAAGGAAAAATTCTTTCGGTTCATTGAAAGCTTTCATGGTTTGCAGGTATATAACCTTGCATAGATTACAAACTCTCTTAGTTTATAGTCTATAAAATTTGTGGTTCTAAAGGAATTAACAAGTCAGTTACTTATGATCTTTTCTGATTTCAACACTGATCTATGCCATTCTACAGGATGATTCTGAATACTATCGCCAATTCTCTATGGGGATAAAGGTGCGGACATGTTTCCTTTAGTATAACCAAGTTAACATTCTGTCTTATCTATCAATTTAAGCTAATATGTTGGTGATTGAACTCATTGGTTTGGCAGACTATTGCTCTTATCTCAGTAGAGCAATGGGGTGTTGTTCAACTCGGATCCACTCAAAAGGTCAGTGCTAATCATTTCAAACATAAGTCGATTGCATTGAATACGTTTGTCCTATACATGTAATGTTAACAAGATACATGGACTATTTCTGCAGGTTGCCCAAGGAAAAGATTTTGCTGAACAAGTAAAGGAACTTTTCAGAGGAATCTATAAAAGTCAAGACATTGAATTCTCCGAAAATGCAGCTTCATCGTCAGATCAATTCCCGGATTCAAGTGCACAGATAATGTCTGGTTCAGTCAATCAGAATTTTCAATATAGTGCAGAGTTTGAAGACTTAATGGTAACAGATCAACCTTTAAGTGTTCCATCTCAATCACTTGCTTCTGCCCTGACCATCAGAACATTGCCTCGCTATTTACGCCATGTTTCCTGACCGAGGATAATATTCAAGTTGGCAGCAAGCCAACTGATTCGGAACCTGCCAATTTCTTTGGTGATTGTTCAATGCTGGTTTCATCATGGCCTTACTCAGGATCTGCATGGAACGAGCATTTGCCATTCGCGGAATGCACCAAGGACATGTCAAATTCTCAAAATTCCACCTCATTAAGTTTGGATGATTTGTTACATGGAATTAGTTTTCCCGAGGATCTGTCCACACGCTGCATTGCCAATGACTACTCTCAGTGTTGTTCTCCTCTGCTAGGTAATGAGCTATCACACACCGTTGGATTTTCTCCACTGGCCAATTTCGGTGGACATAACTCTCCCAGCAACATCTTTGAAAATGTTCCAACTAGTTCAATACAAAGTTCTGTTACGTATGTGCTGAAATCTAGCCGTGGAGATAAATGCTCAGACACAAGTGCTATTGACCATCAATTCGATGGTTTTGCTGGATGCAAAATGGTACAGGGTCAAACTCTAGGTCCTGTCACGGGTGATGATGTCCGAAATTTTAGCAGTGGTAGCTCCGAGTGCATATCCGGGGAGTACGAGAAATCCAGAGTCAGGCCATCAAACAGCCTATTCTCCCAATTAGGCCTTGACCAGATATTAAACGGTATGGCTGGTAGCTCTTATTCTCCCAAAAGAAGAAAAATTGATGGCTGTTCGTACAGCCAAAGCCAAGGGAAAGCTCAAGGATTATCTGATTTAGACGAGCAGGTGAAATCAGTGATTACTGCGTGTCAGTCTGATAGAACAAGTACCATTGAGCTCAACAACTGTGAAGGCTTTTCGAGGCAAACGAGTTTTTATGGTGGTGATAGCTGCAGCATTAGTAATTCACCTATGAGGCAAGTGGAACCTGTCAAGAAGAAGAAGGCTAGACCGGGTACCAAACCGAGGCCAAAAGATCGACAAATGATCCAAGACCGCCTTGCAGAGTTGAGAGAGCTCATTCCTAATGGCGAGAAGGTAAGTGAAAATTTATGTTGCTTTCAAGTAGTGCTTTAAATCTCTAAATTCAGCAGTATCTTGACATTGTCATCACCTGATGTAACAGATGAGCATTGATCGATTGTTGGAACGTACCATTAGACACCTGAACTTCATGCAGGGTGTCAAAAAACATGCTGAAAATGTGAAAAACATCAAATTGCAAAAGGTATAAACGCTTTCTTGACATTTACAGAGTCATATGTTCGGGGTTGAAATGTGCCGTAATGTCTCACATTACCTAACATGTTCAATTTCAATTGTGTTGGTTAAAAGGTTGAGAGAAAGGAAAAGGACCTATCCAGCAAAGGAGCTACTTGGGCATGTGAACTTGGTGATCAATCTATGATTTGTCCATTGATTATTGAAGACCTCAGCACCCCTGGTCAAATGCTTATTGAGGTTAGTATAAACGGCTTACATTGCGCATACACTTCAAATCTTTTCGCTGTTTCTAATTGCTCACATGATAAAGCCTCTCGGTTTATTAGAATCACTTCTGACTAATTTTTTGCCTCAAATTAATGCAGATCCTTTGTGAAGAACACAGTTTCTTTCTGGAGATTGCAGATATAATACGAAGTTTTGGCTTAACAATCCTGAAGGGAGTGATGGATGATGATAAAACAAACATATGGGCTCGCTACGTAGTTGAGCCTGAGGTAAACATGCAATTACTTGAGCAAAAACAACGGATAAAACTTGTACATTTTAATTAATGTGACATTGATGCTCCTAGATATATATGTTGATGGAAGTCGTAAATTTATTGCAGGGAAATCGGCATGTCAGCCGCCATGAAATCTTCTCCTCCCTCATACAGCTTTTGCAAATGACTGGCCAAAGCTCAGGCGATACAAATGATCATCCCAAGAGCATTATAAACTCAGGATCAGCGCCATCTTTATTCAACAATTGTGAACGTGGTGTTCCGTTTCCTGTGAATTTGTCTGATGGGGTTCAGTGTGGAAGCTTGTTATGACACTACAGAAAACATAACAGTAGTTATAGGCTAGCCTAACTTCTTCTATAGTTATGATTAGTTGTGGCTTCTTAAATTTATCCAAGTAGTTTTGTGTGTGTGTGTGTAACTGTGTATAATACCTGATGATTGTGTATTCAAAGCTCAAGAACAATTATCTTGATGAAGCATTGTTTCCTAGCAAGAGGAGAATTAAAACATTTTCGAACAAACGTATTTGCGTAAACTATCTCTAAATACAAGTCTAGGCCATTCGTTAAAGAGGTGATAATCGGTGCACAGGCAAAATATTGAAAATCGTCAACAAGAGTATAAACCCTAATTTTGTACATTCTTTCTTGTTCCTATCAAATTTTTGAGTATATCTTCTTTATGCGCAGTAAAGTTGGAGCTTGTTTATAAATCTCTTCGCTACATGAGTAGAAGCTAGCAAAATATTTACCTAACTATTTTTATGTCCATTCATCCCCATACAGTAAAAACTCTACATCGACAGTAAAAATAAAAATTAAAACTTGTATCCAAGCTCCCGTAAGCTATGTTTTAAAAAGCGTTCGACAAGTTATGCCGCCACCTCCAAAAAAAGGTCGGATCGGTTAATTTTTGAGCCGGTATGACGTCACAAATAATATTTATAGTATTATATATGTATACACACAAAATTTTAATAATAAAAAAAATTACAACATCATTGCCATCATTTGGTGCATTATTCTCCGCACCATCTAATACAAAAAACATATACAAATGACCAATAAAGAGAAGAAAATGAGTAACTAATGAATACAATAAAATATTTCGATATGCATTGTAAAAATCTATATAATACATTAAAAAAGATTTAGCCCATTTTAGAGTCATTCCACGCCAAACAATTATGTGGCAAATCTCTATGTTGTGATTGGTACATCCTTTTCGAGTGTCAAATCATTTTGTTCGATTGGTCTAATTTTTTATGTGATGATCTGGCTAATTAATACTAACACTTATAAACAACGTTTTAAATTGATTCTTTTTTGGTAAGTAGCCATCTATTCTGGATTTTTGTTTTTTTCACGGTACTAGACATGGAAATTTGCACCGGATACCATAATAACTCAATAAATAGTGCTTACTTTACAGAGACTTAATTGATATACACCATAATATCTAATGAGATTAATTAATTTAGTTAAACCCTTCTAATCATGTCAAAAAATTATGCACTCTAACATTTGACTTATAAAATCCGCAGGATTCACATTCAATAATTCCCCCATAGCACTATAATGCTTTCCCCTTAAAAATCTCACCAGTCTTATATACTGGAATTGGAACACATTTTGTGTTGCAAAAGCTTTTTAGACAAGAAAAAATACGTTTTTATTTATTTTTGAAGTAGTACTCTTACTTGGTCATTCTTCTTTCTATCCTTTTGTTTCCTAAAGTTGAGCTAACATGAAACAAATCCACGAGCCGTCACGTAGAACAAATACAAATTCAATCTATGAAGCCAAAATTTCAAAAATACATGTTAGATCGATCGAAGCTGTGACTATTTAAAATATTTTCTTCATCGTATCTGCATTTTTGTTACTCCATCATAACATGCAGTTGTAAAATTATCGGACTGTTTGGAACGGAACTATAATTGAGTGAATTTTAATTGAGGTATAACTGATGAATAGTGACTAAATTTTAATTGAGTTGTGAAAATTTGTGTTTAATTGACATAATTTTTTATATTTATAATAACAAGGTGGTACTCAAATAGAGGAAAAAACATTCGCATGTAAATATATATATATATATATATATATATATATATATATATATATATATATATAACATATGTATGAAATATTTTAAATTTATACGGAACTATGCTTTTAATTAGACAAAATCTATATGTTTTTAACTAACAGATCTATGTATTGTTAACAAAATGTATTTTTTATTTATGAAAAACATTTATATATTAACTAAACATCCATAGTTCTCATTAAGATTGTTCGTCGTTCTTACCCATTTTACTATGTATACCGTCAGAGACTTCCTCTTCTTTAGTTCTAGAAAATCAACAAAATGAAAATTCTTTGAAAAATAGAATCATATTATTCTTAGATCTATAATTCGATTAAGAATCGAACTAAAATAATGTCACACTTCAACCTATCTTACACGGATATATAGAATTCAAATAAGAATCACGAGGGAATAAGCTCATATCTGATTCACCAAAGCTTATACCGATTTATAGAATTCAAATAAGAATCCCAAATCTCATGGGACATGACAAAATATACATAGGGTGTCATAATTGCACTACATGGTTTGTCAAGTATGGTACAATTAGGCAAATTGGTTATCAATATGACAAACATGGGCCATTTGGCATTCAATTTGCATTATCATCAAATATTTTTTATCGTAGCATGCCACGTAATTAAAAGAAAAAAGAAAAAAACAGATAAAATAGTGAAGGTAAAACAAACAAACAAAGGGGGTACAAAAATGAAGATTTACTGAAAACCCCACAACTGACTAATTCGTAAGTAACCAAACTAATTAATTGATAATTCTAGCACTAAGTTGATTCGACGATGAGCTTCATCATCGAACATTCGAATAATTAAATGGCATTCCACCTCTCACACACAATAAGTTTTTCTTAATAGTTAGGTCATTTCTTAATCTTTAATACAGATCCCTATGTCTTGGGCTAAAAGGGAAAGTTTAGTTTGCCAGGACAGGGGAAGCATAATTCGTCATCATCTAATATTCAAGGGCCTAGACAATAAATTGAGGTGAATTTTACAGGCCGTTGATGGGTTACATCGCTGATTAAGAGGATGACCGCAAGGTTGATGGAAAGCTACTGGAAATAAACAAGTCATCGTATTTAAACCATCGGAGAGCACATACCCATCACTATTGGATTACTTATCTCAAAATCCACCACTGACCCATAATATTTTCATCACCAAGATGTTCTCGCACCCAATGACATAGTAGATGAGAACAATCAATATGATATGTTACCAATGCTCGATAATTTTCCGAGTGCTTAAATATGAATAGCATAAATAAGATGGATAATGTTGCTAATGGATTGAATAGCATAATAATTAATGCTTACATGTTTAGAAATATGAACATGTACAACCCTAATAAAAATAAAATTCTAAATTTAAATCACAATTAATCATGTTCCCAACAACCCGATTAAAAAGGGTGGGGCAACCCAAGCTCGTAAAAGAACATTTTAATTTCACTAATTTACATGTTATAGTGAAATTTATTTTAAGTAGGTGGGTGCACCCTAAAAAATCGATTTTTTATTTCACTAACATCATTTCTTTGAACACGCTCGTGATTTTATTCGGGGCTGGAAGGGGGATTACCTAGGTGGTTTTAAGTGTTTTTTCTTCGAGGGAGGGGTAGGCCACCAATTCCCAAAAGAATATCATTAATTCTTTAAGTTAACTTTTCACATGTTTCAATAGAATTTTTTTTGGAACATGGCCACGACATAAAAACTTATTATCCACTAAAATAATAAAAACATTGTTCGACCGGATTTTTATCGAAGTTTGGTTTGGATCATGTTTCATCAGTATGGAATGGAAAGTGTATATATCCCACCCAAACACCATATTTTGAATGGGTACTACGTGGTTCACAACAAGCCGGATAGAATTAATTCGCTCAAAAGACTTCATTTGAATAGGTATTCTTAGTTGAATTCCTTAACACGATTAATTGCTCATGTGTGCCTAATTATATTATCGATGCACAATATTTTCATCACCAAGATGTTGCACCCAAAGACATAGTAGAGAACAATCAATATGATATGTTACAAATGCTCGATAATTTTGTTGAGTTCTTAAATAATAATAGCATAAATAATGTATGATATTGCTATCGGATTGAATAGACTTTTAAATGGGTTAGTGTCAACCATATTTGAAACATTTAAAACACGGTGGATTGGAACCCGTGAAAATATCAAATGGGTCTCAACTGCACTCCAATCGATAATCGTTAATCATCAACGTACATATTTAGAAAATGAACACGCTCAACCCAATCAAAATAAAATGCAATAGAAATCACAATTAATCATGCATAATTCACATCCCATATTGAAATTTATGGTGGAGGGTCACTAACTTCATTTGTATTACATGTTCCAAAGATTTTATTCGGAAAATATCATTATTTTACAAATATAGTTTTAACATGTTCCAGTTGATTTTTTCTTGGGGCACCCTATAAAAATGTATCACCCACTAAAAGAATCATACACTTTGTTTGGGGGTCGTTTTATCGAGTTAGGTCGAGTTGAATCATGGTTCACCGGTAGAAACGGTGAGGTATATACTCAATTGGAAAGCCATTATTGAATGGGTATCAAGGGTTCTAACGGGTCGATAGAACTCAACCCTTTTAAAAGACCGATTGTAAAATGTCTTCTAATCAATTTATCAATACGATTAATTGCTTTAAAGTTCGCAGCGGCACGGTTAAGAGTGTTACTACCTTATGAAGCGATAATTAAGGTAAACCGATTTATGGAATAAATGCGTGAAAAAAATTATCGTTTTATTGTGTTGATGATTCCATCGATGCATAGACCCCCTCCAAAATAAAAGCAAGTTAATATTGTTCTATTCGGTCACCAATAAATGTTATGTAAGTGTTGATTATATGATTGCAGAGACACATTATACTAAGAACCAACACTGCATAAAAAAAGTGTTTCTAAGAACTATATACTTAATTTTTATTATACTCACGATATCGACGGTCATAACTAGTGTAAATTGAAGAAAAAAAAAACTCCAAAATATGTATAACAAATAAGTGAAAACCATCAGCATTTGTAGCATTTATTGTAAACCCCAAATCAAATCAGTCTTCCTTCTTCTCTGCGTGACACATTGTCCTTCTTTCCTCTTTTTAAGCTCACCACCTGTTTGCTTAAATTCCTCAATCAAATACCCAACTTCCTTCTTGCATTACCCTATTCCAACCCAAATGGCACTCAAATTCACCGTCGCTCCTCACAAGATGGGTGCTTTTCCCAAATCCCACATCAGATCTCTCAAGCTTTCAATGGCACCGACCCTTCATTCTCCTTCTGCGTAAGTTTATTGGCCCTTTTTTCACCATTGGTTTAAGGAACATCGAATAGGGGAGAAATGAAGAAGAAACCATCAACAGAGTTCCATCAGCAGTCGATCAACAGAAGCAAGAAGAAGCAAGTCGCGAGCAGAATTCGCAATCAACAGAAGCAAGAAGAAGAAAGAAAGCGATCCAGAAGCAGAAAGAAAGAGCAAATAGCGGCTGTGTATGAGTGTTATGGCTTATTTTCCTTTTTAGCGTTTTTTTGCAAAAAAAGTCCCTAGATTTTTTTTTTTTTTTGGGTTAAAAAACCGTCCAGGCCGGCGGTTCGCCGCTTACCGGTTCAACGGCTCACACCGGTTTTTTGCCGGCTTGGACGGTTTTTTGGATCCCGGCTTTTAGGCGGCTTTATATAGCTATTCCGGCCGTTCTTCGCCGGTTTCCCGGCCCAACCGGTTCAACCGCCCGGCCCGATCCGGCTTTTAAAACATAGCCCGTAAGGCTCAATCCGGGACAAAGAGCGTATAATAAATGGAGTCCAAGACAACGTTACCTACCGGTGTTTCTAGCAACCTCTTTTCATATTCCACCTGCAAAACCTCATTTAGAAGTTCATAATACACCACCACCAGTTGCCGCCGTAATATACCACCACCAGTCGCCGCCGTCTGCCAAATAACCTCTTATTTTGTTAGTTCAGAGTAATTCCGATGCCGGATACAATTATAACATCGGATCCCTCCTCAAAACCGACTGATTTCACCTCTAATTCCCGCGTAATTTGTCGAGTGTAAGCAAGCCCCCTACTCCACTTCTTCAGTCTTTTTTTCTTCCTCTGTAATAGTATATTCTATCTGTTTGATGATTCGTTTAGGCAAGATGTAAAAGCTTATTATTCTATTGATAGGCAATTGATGTTGCTTCTTGTTTCGTTTCCAGCTATTATATTAGTAGGGTATTGATAGGATTGATTATCAAACTGACAGCTCTAGGTCTATAGTCTGATTAGTATCTCGGTTGCGACATTAGAGATGTGTTGGATGGAAGTTCCTTTATAGTTTGCTTTAAGCTGGCTCAGTGTCTAGGTCCTTCCAGTCAGAGCTATTTCGAGCTGTGCTGTGTTAGCTGTTGAGCCAATCTGAAACTTGATTTTGGTCAGAAACTCATCCAGAACGATGCTTGTTTACATCTCTCATATGCACCTTTTAAAGCAAAATGCTGCACTTGTATAGTTGAATGAATAAGCTTTTTCGGAAATTTGGTTATCTGAGTTCTATATTCAGCCTGCTAAACATATAGAGGAAATGTGACTTCGGCTTCTTGACTACTAAATAACTCTATAGCTAACTTAGAATGATTTTTTTGTGGCTAGCGATCTATCAAGC
Organism: Plantago major; assembly: GCA_026545765.1. NCBI lineage: Eukaryota > Viridiplantae > Streptophyta > Magnoliopsida > Lamiales > Plantaginaceae > Plantago > Plantago major. The sequence continues at coordinate 128,315 of JAIFAC010000165.1, read as the reverse complement.
CTAAAAAATATAGACGTTTGTGGTGTGTCCTTAATAGATGCATTAGACGGGGATACCAGAGCAAGATATAGGACTCTAGGTTGAAGCTGGAAACTTGAGTTGATTCCCAATGCAGACTATTGGGTCTATTTTAAGATGAAAAATGTTTCAGTAGTGACACATATAAATGTTTACTCTTTTTCCCTTCATTCTGTTTCTTAATTTTCAGTGCGTCTAGAACAGCAATACTATTCCCCTAGTTATTTTCCATCCAGTATGTAGGATAATCACTAACTATTCATGGCCCTGCTTTGATGTGATTGTCTTTAAATTGCAGCGAATATTGTGCGTGTCTTGTTATTTGTATCTCTACTTGAATAGTTGGCTTTTGCTTGGTCTGGATTTATGTGTATTGTTCTGGATGAATACTTTACATATGACAGTTGTTATCTTATCCTGTTTATAATATCTGTAAGAACAATACTATTGTAAGTAGCTGAATAACCTGTACAACTACAAGGCATCTTTTAGTAGCAATTAACATCAGATTACAGATTGTAACAGAATTCTGCCCTAAGAAGCATAAACTTATTGAAAAGAACAGTGGCTTAAGTGGGTGTGAGAAAGATCTTTCATTACATCACGTTAAGATACTGTAGCTAATTCACTTTGGGCAACAGGATAGATTTATACTCACTGCTTGAGTATCTGATTTATCTTATGCCATTGAACGCATGTCAACCCCAAATCATTATCTTGCTTGGGGATGTGTGAACTTTCTGTTTTTGAAATATTATTTGGGCATGGAGTGGACGAGAAGACTGATCCCATATCTCACTGACAAAAATAAGTACGCGAATTATCGCGACAAGAAGTCTTAGCAATCTGCATATCTTTAGCTTTACCCAACAATACGCTGTTGAGGTGTTTAGATGGCTTATTTCTGTCTAAGTTCTGGTGGTTTGACTATAAAGGAGAGAAAATTAGAAATGAAAAGAAACAATGCATTTTCAAGTTTCTTTACTGATGGTGTTATATTACTGTCTGGATGATGATGTTGTAATATTATGAGATTAAACATGAAAATAATGCTTAAAATTTTTGCACTATGAACTTGCAAACAATGACTTCAGTACACATATAGCTGATCTGGGATATTCCAAATCACTGATCAACTGTTTGGTCTTTGTTTTGCAGATGTGAAAAGCAATTTTCTCAATATACATGCCCACGATGCAATACACGATATTGTTCGCTGCATTGTTACAAGGTAACCATCCTTTTGATTTATGCTTTAGCTCAACATAATCACTTGAGTTTACATTCATCAGCATGTTCTTAGTCCATTGCAAAATGTTGTGCCCAACAAGCTTCAAATGGCGTTACCTGTGCATATAAGGTCAAATTGACGGTCTTTATTTGCTTGATAATTTCTGACTTCTCTTTTGCTCTAATGTTACTGGCATTTTGTACATTTGCAGTCTCATAGTCTTCGTTGTACTGAATCCTTCATGAGAGACAATGTTATGGGAGAATTACAACACCTCCAGCCCAATGAAGAAAGTAAAACAAAAATGCTGGACATACTTAAGAGGTTCCATGAGGAAGAGGAAACAGATAGCCATGAGGAAGAAGATGGTATGTTGAACCCCCTTGCCATTCAGTATCTATCTTTCTTAATTTTATGGATTGATTTATCTTAAATGATTGATGTATATATAATTGATTATGTATTAGGTCTAGTTCACTCATATTTCCTTTTGTTTCTCGGAGAAAAATGAAAAAACAGGTGAAGCTTCATAGAGAACTGCTTTGCATATATATATTGAGAACCTTGAGGAGAAATGAGAAAAGAAGAATGTTTTACTTTACTCGCTGGCTTGTATCGACTTTGCTGACAGTTCATTTGATCTTCGCATACTCCTAATTTTGATTATATTTCATCATAGTTGGACAAATGTGATTCAACTTATCCATCTGTTAAATCCTTTAAATCAAGCTAAAGTTTATTATTGATATTAGCTTGTCATACAATTTACTCCCAACTTATAGGCACCCTCTCTTCTAGTATTTTAATTTACATACCCAGTTAAGTCCTTGTCCGTTTGCTAATTCTAATTAATTTTTTCAGAGCTGGATTCTTCTTTATCAGAGGAGACATTTCAAAAGATACTGTCAGGTATACAGTATACTGCACTGCTCTCCACTCTTGGCAATTACATCAGCCTTTGTACCTCACTATGTCTTACGTTCACAACCCACTAAAAGTTCAATGATCTTATTACAGGAGCCCAAATAAGTTTTGATGAATTAACTGTACAAGAAAAGAAACAGTTCCAGAGAGCCATTGTTTCAGGCAAGCTCAGCAAATTGATCAAACCATGGGATCCTTGGTGGTTGAAGCCTTCAGCCAAGTATATAACACTCAGCTCAGATGGAACCCAACTAGTCCAACCGATCAGAATTGAAGAGTTGGGGTCATCATCGAAAGATGACATAGAAAGTGATCAATTGCACGATATTCCACCTGGCCCTGAGAAACCACTACCGCCAGTCCATACACTCACTGCAACGGAACCATCTCCACTACTTGCAATTCACCTTGTTGACATTATATACAGTTACTGCTTTACACTCCGCCTTTATAATGGTGACTGGAAAGCCGACCCTTTAGAATCAGCTATGGTGGTGTTAAGTGTATCTTCCGTTCTGGGTCAAAATGGTCATCCCGAGTCTGTATTAGAATCTTTGCTTTATTGCTTGGAGCAAACGTGCTCACCGTCGTACAAGCATATGGGAGGTTCCAATTTTGGGTTGAGCATCATGGAAGACATAACCAACCTGCTTCATCTGGGCACAGGTGCTTTAATCTGTTTGCTCTGTGATCTGCAGAAGCTAATTCAATCTGCTGAGAAAGAGCTGAAGTCTGAGAAACTGCAGAAGTCAAAAAGATTGGAAATGAAGAACAAGTTCAAGTCTGCTGAGCGAAAAACTTACTTCATTATGTGTTGGGTTCATGAGCAGCCACCCGAAGCATGGTCTTCCTTGGCAGCTATTGTGACCACAGAGAAGTCTTCAGCTGTAGAATATGCTGACAGTAAACAAGGGAGTATGAGAATGGAAGAGAGGAAGGAGAGAATAGGCAAGCCTTTGATCAAAGAGATTCAATAAATAGTTAAGCTTATTAATCTCAGAGGCAATTTTCCCATGTTCGTTTTTATGTATGCGACTTGATTAATGTAGTAGTTACCTTTTACTCTCATATTGTCAATTGATTATATTCACCAGAAACAAGTCTGCAGCAAATAGTTTAGCCAATTTCGAATCATTTATGCCTTGAGACTTTCCAATGTTCTCTTCTAGAAAAGTGAATCACCACATAAAATTAAGGTGAAATGCAGTACGGTAGACAAAATCAATAATCACTAGTGAAACAATTTATCCCCTTTTAATCGTGTGAGTGAAGTAGAGATTACATTGTAATCAACAATCATCGACCTGTCTAAATTGGTCCATTATCCTTTCCTCCACACTCACCATCGTCACTGTCATAAATTCATAATCATTCCATTTTATCCTTTGATTTCATTTCATCTCTCCTTCCTGACTTGAAAAAACAAATTCCATTCACTTGTCTACTGTAGCAGATTCTCAGGCAGCCATAACCGACATCCAATTCCACCACAATTCCCCATCCCTAAACCCTAGCTCAGAATGGGAGATGTGGCCGATAAATTGGCGTATTTCCAAGCAATCACAGGCATCTCTGATCCTGATTTGTCCACTGAGATCCTTTCCGCACACAATTGGGACCTCGAATTAGCCATTTCCTCTATCACCTCCAATAACCCCTCTTCCTCTGCCTCACCCTCCACCACTGGTTTGAATCAAGTGCCAGAAGACACCGGAGGCCTAGTTTTACCTCCAGACGGAAACAATCAACCTCCTGGATTAGCTTGGAAATTGATCACTCTGCCATTTTCCATCGTTTCCACTAGCCTAGGATTAATTTCAGGCGTTGTCGGATTTGGTCTCTGGGCTGCTGGTGGTATTCTGTCCTACTCCTTAGGTGCGATCGGTCTAAATGCCCCCGGACGTGGCGGAGGACCGGCCACCTGTTGGTTTCTGGTTTCGCAGTCAGCTGCCGAAGCGTTGGAGTTTGTGTCTAGTTTTGAGAGGGATTATGTCAGGGGTTCGAGGCCTAATTTTGTAGCTGAGAGTTTCATGGATGCGTTGCAGAGGTCTAGGCATGAGTATAAGCTTCTGTTTGTGTACTTGCATTCTCCGGAGCATCCTGATACGCAGGGGTTCTGTGAGAGGACATTGTGTAGTGAGATGTTGGCGGCGTTTTTGAATGAGAATTTTGTTTGCTGGGGTGGGAGTGTGAAGGCTAGTGAGGGGTTTAAGATGAGTAATAGCTTGAAAGCCTCGAGGTTTCCGTTCTGTGCTGTTGTGATGGCTGATGAACCAGAGGATTGCGTTGTTGCAGCAGGTATGTGCTTGTTTGCGGTTTTCAAGTAGTGTTGTTGTCACAATGAGAATGGAATTATATCAGTGTTGCAATTGATATATTTAGATATATTTAAGTACTGAATGGGAAACTTCTGCTGGATATACTTATTGTGAGAAATTTGGCATGTGTTTACTCAAAACAACCTTCAAATTCTCATATGATTTTCGTTGATGTGTTTTTAGGTTTGTCTGATTGCATATCAATGAGGATTTTGTTAGAAAGTTTTGCTGCATGATCTCTGTGCATGTATGATGAATGTTAAGTATATAGATAAATGGTTTCAAGATGTCAATCACTGGGACTTGCTTATTGCTGCTTAATTTAATGTAAAGGAATATAGTCTCTTAAATTCTGCTTAGAGATACCCTAGATCACACTAAGGCTTCCACACCGAACTTGTCCTGTGCTCCGAGCTCGCTTGTAAAATTCTTAAGTCACCCAGTTTCACTGAATTTTGCTCTAGACAGATCACTTTATTGCCGCTTTTGGTAATGTACTTCATCATGAAAAGAGATTTTGAGTAATAATTCTTATATACAGTATATGACTATATGCTATAGATTATGTGTTAATTTAGCATCATAAAATGAGAATTGTGATGATTTTTCGTTACATCTATATTCATTTAGCAAGGTAGAATGTGTGCTGTAGCTTCTAATGAGTTTTTATAGTATAATTTTTTATCATTTTATACTGTATGATTTATTTTGAATTACATTTGTATAAAGTAGGTGAGTGTTTTAAACAGTTTTGGATATCATTGTTGTCCTGGGTATTATAACTGGCGTCTCATTTTCATGTTTCGCAAAAGAATTTATATCTGCTCTTCCTCTTTAGAATGCGTGTTGATTTAGGTTTCTATCAAGGCCAGGTACTGTGAATCAGTTTTTGTGTGTATGTTGCATCTGGTCATCATTGACATGGAACATATGATCATGATGTTGTATCATATGGAGCAGGGGCACATGAAATCATGTGAATGAACTTTGATGTAGTGCTTCATTCTTCCTTTGCACCATTTTATGTGACTGCTTATCTGCTACTACTATATTTGTTTTTATTAGTCTAACTAATAAATATTCATCGCGACTCTTGAGGCAATTCTAACAAGCATTTGATGGTGTTTCATCTCTCATTTATGTTTATTTTTTGTCCAATCTCTGCTTTCATGCCACTCCCCTTGCATCAAAATTTTCCATTTTCAAGCACTTCTGTTTCTATGCTTTTATCTCTATGATCGGTCGCTCCTGTTATTGCATAAAAATTGTTCACAGCTTGCCTTATTATTTTAGACGTTACTTATGAGAGATGTTACTCCTAGCAAAGGGAGGCATTGTCCTTAGCCCTTTGATCATACATTAGTGGAAGTATTTGAAAAACATAGGAAATCATTTTGGAATGTGTTCCATATATCACTATAATAGGACTTTGGTCAAATCAATCAGTTTGGCATCTTAATTCTGTTCTTCTGCTCTTGTTTGTTTGAACTGGTGTACTATAGTTCCTGTGTATAATTCTCTTTTGTTGACACTATATACTCTCTGTGATAACCTTTCAAGCAAAAAATCCTGTTTATCTGCTGTGCTTATATGTAAGTTATGAAAGGGTTCTGGTGATGTGGTTTTTTATGTGTCATAATGTAGTGTTGCATTCTTGTTTTCTTGTCAGCCCTGCTTGCGGTGTCTATTTTGTTTGAATAATGTTTGTGCATTTTCTGTTATATTATTCTGATTGTTATATCTTATGCAGGCCGAGGGGCCAAAATCTCCTGAAGAGATTTTAACTGTATTGCAGAGAGTGCTTGAAGAAAGTGCTCCTGTTCTTGTTTCAGCCAGAGTAGAAGCTGAAGAAAGAATAAATAATATGCGTCTGAGAGAAGAGCAGGATGCTGCTTATCAAGCAGCACTTGAGGCTGATCAGGTATGTCAATCTCTAATATTCTTTGGTTTGTTTTCTCTTGTTCCTTAATGGCCAATGTCAACTCAATGTCATCAGTTGTTCTTCGTAACTGGCTCGGTCAAATTGTTTGTCTAATGCGAATAGAATGCATTAACGTACTTATTTCATGTATGTATTAGGCTCGAGAGCGTCAGCGAAAAGAAGAGCAAGAACGGCTTGAACGTGAAGCTGCTGAAGCTGAGAGGAAAAGAAAGGAAGAGGAAGAGGCTCGTGAAAGAGCAGTGCGGGAAGCTGCCGAGAGAGAAGCCGCATTAGCTAAACTTCGGGAGGAGAAAGCTTTGTCGTTAGGTAGTGAACCTGAGAAAGGGCCTGATGTCACTCAAGTAAGTATATATTCTCACTTTCACCATCATCCAATAAGGGGATTGGAATGTGCCTGATGTCTAAAGTATATGTTCTCACTTTAATTTCATCTTGTTATTATACAATTTTCTTTTTTAATGTTATGCAGTAGAAATTTTTAGACACGGGGTTCTAATTTGGAGAGTGCTATTTCTCGTCTTTTGGTGGGAAAAGAAAGGAAAAGAAAAGGAGGTTACTCCATTAGAAAATAATTTGGAGAAAAATCATATATAAAAGTTATTGATCGGTTTATAGTGTTTCTGACCGGTTCTTTATTGTGAAAACCGGACTTTTATATAGATTAGGAAAATCTTACTTTTTACTATACTTACTCTTACATAAAAACTAGATAATATATGTTAAAAACTAGAGAATTCCTCGCATAAACTAGACAATATGATGTAAAATGACGAACGAGAATACTCCCTCCGTCTCTGCACTAAATGTCCCATTTGATTTTGGACACGGAGATTAGGTATAAACTATATATAACAAGGGGATCTAAGATTCCTCTTGAAAAGATGAGAACCACCTCCTGCTGTTGCATATAAACTGTCTTAGTATTAACCAGGCACTGCATTCTATATTTATGCTCACATCTATATAATAGGTCCATACATGCAAGGGTTAGAGCCTAGAGGCACTGTTGGCTTGAATTTTATGGTGATCCAGGATGTAAGTGGAACTGGAGAGTTTAGCCGGGGCTCATGGGATTATGTATGGGTTGGGTCTGGGGGTGTGAATCTTGTAATTTTTGTCTTCTGCAGTCTGCGACCCACCCCCAAAAATAGGTGTATATTTATACAATTAGACATCGTGGTGAACACCACCCCCACTTAGTTACAATGGATGTATTTAACGTGCATTTTTATAGATGCGTGCGTATTAATTTGGGCCACAATTTCTTGATTGCAAATTAGACAAGGTTCAAGTAACGGCTTAATGAAGAATGGCATTTTTAATGGAAGTTCATGCATGCCATTTTGTTTTATATCGTATCACCAACCTCTGTTTTAGGTTTTTTAAATTCTTGGTAAGGCAGCAATTAAATAGAGTTTAACTATGTTTTATGTCCTGCAACATTTGAACAATTAACATGGGATAATTCTATGATACTGTAGGTCTTGATCCGTTTCCCATCAGGAGACCGCAAAGAGAGGAGGTTCCATTCTACTGCTACGATAAAATCTCTGTACGACTATGTCGATTCTTTAGGTTGCTTAGAAGTTGACAGCTACAGCCTTATTTCCAACTTCCCTCGCACTGTCTACGGTGAGGAGAAGCTCTCATTATCCCTTAGAGAAGCTGGATTACACCCTCAAGCTAGCCTTTTTGTAGAAATGCACTAATGCAGTTGGGTCGCGAATCATCAATTACTCCATGGTGGACTTTGGAGCATGCTACCTAGCATTTTCGTTACTTGCTTTCGGATATCATATACAGCGATGACATTGTGACAATTCTTGGTTGTACCTGTGTTTACATCATAGTTTAGATGGCAAGATTACACTAGAGAAGTGGACCTAATAAATTTGACCTCGCATGTATAATTTTACATATATTACAATGTCATATTCTGCTTGTGATCACCGCAGTATGGTTTAAGTAATTAAGTTGGCACAGCTTGTTCAAACAATTGATTTTGTGACTTGTATCTAGCAGTTTTTTCATTTGGTGAAGTGAGAAAATATTGTTGGGGAGTACATCACACTCCCTTAGGCCTTGAGTATTCCATGTTTAGGCAGGCAACCCCGTTACCTGCAGAGACACTATAAATGAAGGTTTATTCCGCGGTCTTTTTATTATAAAATCTTAAGTTTTTAACTGGTACTACAACTTATTGAGTAATACATGGAGGGACGAGTACGTCTGCATCTGGCTTCCACTGTGTATTAATGCACTTCACTTGAATGGTCATTAGACCACTGTTTACACAAGCATGGTCAAAGACAACTTGTCACAAGTCGTTCAAATGGGAAGTTCACTTCGATCTGCTCTACTAACAAGAGTCAGCATCACTCAAGAAAGTAGGGGATGAGTGAAGCAAGTAGGGAAATTTTAATAAAAAGTCTTAGCCTACAGCTATGAAAGCAAGGTATTGCAGAACAAGGAATGAATACCAATCCACACTGTGAAGTCTCTTGACAAAATACATGTTTAGTTCATTCTGAAGTCATGAGACATTATTAACCTTTTCGAAAGGGGGCAAACCAGAGCATCAAGCTATTCGAGATTTTAAAGAAAGTGTACGTCTGGACGAGATCTTTAGTAATTTTCCATCGTAACCTCAATTCATAACAACTAAATGTCATATAATGAAGACAGAAAAGTTATCACAAAGAATCATCACCATGATGCTTTATATACAGAAAGCACTTGAAACATTTGAAGCGCCATCATATTCACAAGGCTTATTCACAGATTTGAGTACGTGACTTTACACAAAGTAGACTAGCATATAAGCAGATGAATTAACAACAAATCTGACATTTTGAATTGATAAGCACCTTTGGCCAAATATAATCCCAGAGAGCATCCATACACTTGTGACTTGTCCAAGAGTGGGCTGTGCAGTGTGAGAGAACATTTCAAAATGAATCACCAGTTATCCTTTACAATTTTTGACTTCTCCAGGACAAATTTCCCTTCCTTGTACTTCTGTGTTTCTTCGTAAGCTCTCTCATATTTCCACCCCAGTACCTGACGACAATCAGAGCAGTAGACATCAGCAACTTTATGAAGGCCGGTCATCAGATGCCTGTCTTCCATAGGCCCCAAGGAGAAGTTCATAGCATGGGAGAACAGGAATGCTCGGCCATGTTTTCCCTGTCATTGATACCACATGTTAACTACTTAACCGAAGAGTTGTAACAGCTCAAAAAACAACATATGCAAGGTGCATGACCGGGGGTAAATCACAAATAACAATAATGAAGTGAGCAATAAAACGGAACTAATGCAAATTCTTTCCAAATCAGAGCAACATTAATCTTCTAGGCCTTCCAGCCAGTAATCACTGGAAACAAGTCCTTAATAGACCAGTTAAACTTCAGAGGCATGAAAAGTATCTACTTTCTAGAGTAAAACAGCAGCCTCTAAGTTGCAGAAAACTAAATTTTAAACATAAAGCTTTTCGACTTATCTTTGATACTCTTTGCTAGATTAATTCTACAGCACAATACTAAACTACCTGACTAAAACAACTAGCCAGACTGCTATCTATTTTCTTTCTCCAGTTAACCCGAAAATGACCATCTAATTCTATATACTACCGTGAAAATAAGCATCAAGTCAAACTAAAGCAAGCAAGAGCTCATTCAAAGAACAAAGCAAACTAGACTAACTACAGCGAGGTAATGTTGTCACCTGAAATGCTTTGGAAATGATATCGTCATGAAGAGCCACATGATTTCTGCAATTACAGCAACTGTACAATCTGGGACCAATAACATCTCCAGCCATTGGATGATTCATCTGTATTCAACATCATGCCATCATCTAAATCATTCTTTATTTAGCTAGAGTAAGAATCAAGGGAACAAAAGCCCTTAAAAGTTCTCAGAACTAAGAAAAAGTCAACAGTACCTTGGTTTTTCCTTATAACCTTTTCTCTATGACTATATGCCTAATAGACAAATACATATTCCTCGCCAATAAAACAAGAAAGAGGTAAAAAGAAAAAAGAAGAGAAACAAAGAAATAATTTAACCAAATAACCGAGTTCGAGTGATCGACAATGATAAGACATTCAGCAGTGAGAAGTGATCAGTAAGAGATATACCGAGACAAGAATTTCAAGAACAGGAGTAATGAAAGACGAATAATCAAGAATTAAGCCAACCAAGAAGCAATTTAATTTTTATCGTTTCAAAATGAAAAGCCATATGAACGCAGCAAAACCCAATAACATAAAGTAGCTGAAAATCCAACAACCACGAAATTCTCTGCGAAAAATTCAAGAAAATAACGAAGTGTTGTAAAATTGGGAATGACCTGATCATCGCGATTCATTTGAGCAGCTGAAAACGAGTAAAGACTCCTTGTGAGTGTGTTTTTGGATAGGGAGAGAGAATTAGTTTGCTTTAAAAGGGGGTAGTTTGAACTTTGAATGAATGAATGAATGGGTCAACAGTATAAATGGAAGTTTTGGAGTTGGGTGAAGAATTGATGAATGATTGATCTATGAAGTAGAAGAAGAAGAAGAAGAAGACACACGGGTTTTATACTATAGTCTAGCAGTGCGGTTGTAGAAGAAGAAGAAGAAGAAGAAGAAAACAAGCAGTATTCTTGATCAAAATCAACTGTCACCTGTCTGTGATCACTAAAACAGTATTTATACACGCAAGGTTACGACGGTATGCCTTTTTGTTACAAATGTGGAAAATTTTAGGCCTCCAATTCGTATTTTGCATATTTGCCCTTTTTTATGTTTCCCTTTTACAAAGCTACTAATTCCGTACCTATCTTGTGTTAAACGCGGTGATTAAAGTTTATGAATTTTTGTTTTGGTGATTAAAGTTTATGAATAAAGTCAATATGAATTTGATCAATAAAAGTTACTTGTGCACCTATCTTGTGTGCATACGGAAGAAATATTCCACTATTTTTCTTGAATGATTAGTTGTCATGAATTTTAAGACCACCTATTATTATATTTTGCTCATTGTTCCAGATAGAAAAGAAGTAAAAAAGCGAATAATTTTTAAAACTTTTGTCGATAAACACGCTTCTCGTAAACCCTGGGTTTATGATATTAAATTCGAAATACGCAAGACTTTAAAATATGTAAGTGTAGAAACAATAAGTATGTGTGCTTTGGTCAAATGTAAATACAGAAGGTAAATGACACAAAGAAGTATAGTGGTATCCGGAGGTGGCATAATCCTCCAACTAATCCACTTGGCCTTTCCGAGACCTAGAATTCACTAGAATGTATAATCGAGTTCACCTTAAAATAATCCTATTCTAAGATTCCTAAACAAATGGTTCTAACCAAATGTTCCCCGAGTTATTTCTCACTCCAGAGCTAAGTACTTCCTCTACTCAGATAACCTTCGAGTTATTCCCGATTTCCCAAATCAAGTACTTCCTCTACGCCTCGATGGTGTCGGTTATAAGGTTTGTCGAGAGGCTTCTCAGATAACTTTTCGCTTATGTTTTCAGAGAGAGCCTAATAGAATAGACTACTTAATACACTTGTTCAAAGGATGACACCGCTTCTTATCGACCTAAGTAATTGATGTCCATTCGGAGAATGAGCTTCGTAAAGGGTATCCGATAGTTCAACTCTTTCACTTAATAACAATCTCTTGTTAAGGTTCAGACAACTTAGAACTACTAGTGATTCTTCAAGCAATGTAAAGCTTTGAAAGGTAGTAGAGTGCTTGAGAGAATACTTTGCTTGAGGTTAAGTTTTCAAGATAGAGCATTCTAAGGTGTGTTCTTCAAGCATCTAAGTGTGTGATATATATAGATAAATTTGAGAGGCGTCAATTATATCCACAGTGTTTCCATCAAATTATATCCGCTTATATCTTCAACTATGTACTCGTAAGTCACTATCTCATTTTTCGAGAGGATCGCTATAAAGATTTCGCCGATGCATTTAATGCATAGTACCGCTCATTGTCCTTTAGTCTCAACGGATACATGAGCCTTCGATGGCTTTCAGATGCTCCATACTCATGATGTCATATGTCCGTAATCATATTTCAAAGTAAGTTAATACACTTAAGAAAGGATTAAGGACATAGTCTTTCCGAGTTAGACTAAACCTCAGGTCTTCATAAACCTTGTGCAATCTTCGCCTTCTAATCTTCGTAAAAGCTCCATTGCTAGGATTGATCTTCATGGTCTTCGGAAAAAAATTACACTCATAGACCTATAATCCTAATACAAGATTTACTAGACTAATCATACTCATGATTTCTTTACAATGTTCAAGTGAACCAAGAGTACTTAATCACCTTTCTAGCTAAGATAAGAACATGTGATGAGTGATCAAAATACTAATGATATTCCTAACAAATTTCCCTTTTTGATCACCATCCATGACTATCTTTTAAGTCCTATTACACATTTGTAACCTCGAAGAGAAAACAATTAACCACTTAATTATTTCAAATGATATTCAATTTTAGTCAATTATGCAAAGTAAACATCAACCAAATCACAAGAAGTGATCTTTGCCGATAAGTTGTCATCTATTAGAATGTATCCGAGAGTATGATCTTCACAGTACGCTTTACGTAATAAGATGCAACTTTTACAGTATAGAGAAGTTCGTAAACAATCAAGAAGATTACAAAAGTAACAAAGCATACTAAGTAAATTAGAACAAAGGAGAATCCAAGCTCCAAGAGAGTATTCTAATGTTACTAGTCTTCAAGTCTTCTAAATGCAACTTGGGTTCAGATACCTCAAGTTCTTCAAAGATCCTTTCGGATCGCTTAACATGATCATCCACTTTTCCGCATTCTCGACATAGTCATAAAGAATCCTTCCGACAGAGAGCTCTTTTCCTCGATAAGTCACATATTTCATGGTAACTCTTGCCAAGCTTGTGATTCTTCCGCAGAAAGTGTTCGACCTGTAATTACTTTTACCTGCACCTGCATGGTCTACTTGGTACCGAGATAGGTTGAAATATCAGATATTTCTTCCAGATAGTGTATATCATCTAGGTATTCATCCAATGTCATATAGAATGACTCATAGGTTGAAACACCTAGTTTGTTCTTCCCGATGTAGCTACCATCCAGCTTTTCTTACCTTGTGTACATCATCGTGCTTGGGTAAGGATGCAAAAGAAAGATCCATCTTTCGGCTTCATTCCTCTTTATACTTCAAAGTTTATCCATGCATGAAGGTGCTCGTTTTAGCAATTCGTCTTCTCTCCATTTCGTGATCCGTCGAGGATGGAGTTGGAAACTTATCATTGACAAGTAGATGTTGTAGTTCCGTAATCCAATACCCTCTCTTGTTCGGGGACCACCTATATGAAGACTCTTCATCGCTAGTCTTCACATACTCAATGTGGGCATTAGTCGGCCTTTCTTGATGAGTTTCTCTGTTTACTCTGCCAAACACGGAATCCCTTCTTGCCTTTCTATTAGGTGGCCTTCTGTCAGGAGATCCTCTAACCCTTTCTTCTTGCCTTGGGGCTGTGCTGGTGGATGTTCCTTGTATTGACTTGGTGTTTCCAGAAGGAGTTCTGGCTACCAAAGGCCTTGCTGCCAGAGGAGGTTGTGAAGTAGTTGCTTGTCTCCTTTCTTGTGAAGTGGATGTTCATCCAGACGATTCATCCTCATCATCATTGAAGTCCAAAATTGAGACTTGCGCCTTTCGCTCTTACTTCTCCTTCTTCCTTTTCTTCTTCGTTCAAGTCTTCTTCTTATGAGATTCTAAGGACTTGCCCCTAGTTATCATAATTCTCACCTTTTCCGGTTGATCCGGAACAACTTCTTCAAAGAAGTGGTGTTCCAGAGGTGTCCTTAATGACAAGTCGACTTGAGGAGGAGGATTTGATTGTTTTCTTTTCTTCCTCCGCCTTCTCGAGGCATCTCTTCCCCTTAGTCATGAATGATCGACTCATGATAGCATAAGCTTCAGAGTGACTCAAAGTTCTTTTGGAGATTGTGCACCGACTAATTCTTGAAGTTCTTTCTTCACTCTTTGTTCTCGCCTAACCAGCCTCGCCCTTTCGCTGAGCTCTTCTGCTGCCTTAGATGGCGCTTGCACAGGATAAAGATGGTCGGTTTCATTCAATGTCAGATTAGCATTGTTACAATCATCCCCGACCAACCCTAGGTCTTTCCGAGAGAGCTATGTCGGTTGCTCTTGAGTAAAGCAAAGCCAATGGCTTCATCTCTTCTGGGATGGATTTTAGCACTTCTGTGTCTTGGGCAACTAGTGTCTCTCTGAGTTCCAAAAAGACACTGTTCCTTGCACGGTGCTCTTCACTTCTTGAACTACCTGGTACAGAGAAGATATGAGGAGCAAGTAGGGCTCTCTTTTGCTGAGTGATAAGTCTCTCATCTTCTTCTGCAGTAATCAAGTTGCGGTCTTCTTCAGCATCACTCTCATAATCCTTCTTCGGGATTGTTCGTAAGTCGCTAACATCTTTTGTTTGCCTTGGAGTATGCTGACCTTCTGAGAGGATGTAGAAGGTCTTTCTGATGCAGCCTCAGCATCATCCTCTTCATCATCATTGTCATCCATGGCATCTATCTCAGCAGCTGTGACAACAATGGCATGCTTCAGATTTCTTTGTTCATCTAGGAGTGCCAATTCCTTGGCATTAGCTTCTTTGAGCTTTTTGAGTTTGGCCTCCTTTTCATCAACAAGAGCTTGAAACTCAATGCTGATTCTCTTTTCTTCTTCAAACACCTTTCTGAGTTGTTCAATCCTGAACTCAGCGGCTGAAATTTCTTCTATGGCATCATTGTGCTCAGCCTGTTGGATATCTTGATGAGACTTGGGAGGTGATGATGATGTGGCTCTCTGAGCATTTGAAGGAGTAGCCTTTTCTCCACTTCCTTTGCTAGCTTTCTGAATCCCGCCTTGTCCAGGTTAGGGATCATTATTCTGATCATCATCATCATCACTCTTGTTCTTTGCTTCTTGGTTTGGATGCTCAGAGGGAGGTTCTTGATAATCATTTTCGCCCATCTCCTCGCTATCTTCAAACCAAAGTTGATCACATTTGGGAATGTAATCATCCTCCCATTAACTTCTTCTTGTTCAGCAGCAGATAAGTAGTGAGTTTGGGCAAGGCGTGATGGGTAACCATCCGCTTGGTTTGAGCATCCGCAGACTTGAAATCGCTATAAGTTCAGCTACTTCATGAATGAAGTCTTCATGCATCGAGTGGCAAATGAGTAGGACTCATTGGGAACAATGTATGGATATAATCTTCCAGATTGGCGATTGCTTCTTTTTCGACGTCGACATTACTCGCTAATTCAAAAGGTCACCTTTCCGAAGTTTCGCCATCGTTCAAGCACTTGAGATGTTTCTTTAAAGTGTGCTTCTGGAAAGCCTTGAGTAAATCAACTGGCACTAGACTTTGAGCTTGAAAGAAAGGAATCAAGTTAGTTTTGTTCAAACCACTTGAGTTAGTACCTGTGTGCAAAAGTAAGCTTTCTGAGCACACCTGTGTAGAAACACTAGGCTCATTATCCTGTACTTCTGCTTGCTTGGTCTCAGAGACCACAGATACCTTGTTGTGAGGAGAAGTCTTATCCTCATCAACCTTTCTTTCTGCTTGAACCTGAGAATTAAAATCAAATATGTTTAGAAACTGTTAACAGAAAAGATAAGTGGAAAAATTCTTTCTGAGACTTCACTTAATTCCAAGTGAGGAAGCTCAGTGGCATCTTTCTTAGAAACCTTGGGGGTTTCTGGAACCTTTTTTGCTGACTCTGCTTCTTCAGCATTGCCAGTTTCTTTTGGAGGAGATAAGACCATAGTCTTTTCCTTCCAAGTGTTCTTCTGACTGAGCCTGTAAGATAGAACAAACATATTGATTAAGTAGCGATTTTTACCAAAGTATTCTTAAAAGAAAATTTACTGATACTTACCTTCTCAACAGAAGGCTCAGTAAATGTTTCCTTAGAGAGCTTTTCAGCCTCTGGAATCTCTTGGTGTTGGGGTGTTGGTTCCACCAATACTTCCTCAGTTGGAGCCTAATAAGAGACAAAAAGAAGTTAGAACACAAGATATGAATGTTTCAAGCAAGTTATTTCTTATTCAGAGATAACTTAACTACCTGTAGGACAGGCTCTTCTTGTTGTTCTGAGGTTGAAGGAACCTCTTCTTCATTCAGAGGGTTAAAAAATTAACTTCCTAAATTGTGTTCCATGTCGGCTCAGTAATAAATGAAGCTTATGAGTAACAAGTTAACATTTTAATGTCGATGTTAGATACAAACTACTTTTGCTACCCGAATAGTGGTCAGCCGATCATTGGTCTCGACTTGTGGTGATTCCACGCCTCTCGCGTGCTCATTGTTGGTCTCCTCCGCAGATTATCATTTTGAGTTTCCATCTCGCTTGATCCCTTCGAGAGTCGAGCTTTCGTAAGGTCGAGGAACCCGTGTTAAAACAGATTTTCTTCAAGAATATCAATGTCGGCATTGTAAATGTTGAAGCAATTTCAGGATCTTCCAAAGATTCTATCTTCCTCACCTGTGCCTTCTTCTTCCGCCAGGCGTAGGGGCTCTTGTCTTCTCAAGATCCGAGCTTGATGCTCCTCCACGGGTCTCATATCAATCTTTCGAGTACTTTTGCAAGTACTTCATCATCCTCGTAATCACTATTCTGTTGGTGCACTCCATCTATGATATTTCTATCATCTCGGAGAGTTCTGGAGCACCGTTCGTGATTCTCGGGGCATTCTCGAGTCGCTTTTCGGCATCCATCTTCCGAGACCTTGTCTCCAGAAGGTTGTGCCTCTTGTATGCTTAGGGACTTGGAGGCTCTTTTGCTTTGAGTCCTCTTTCTCTTGGCAACTGGAGGTTTAGCTTGAGCTTGCTCAGGGACCTCCTCACCTTGCTGTGCAATTTCTTCTTCTTCTGCCTTCTCGAAAAGCGCTTCAAGAAGAAGTTTCTCCTTTTCTTCAAAGGCGGTCTCGAAAAGGAGTCAGTGATCGATTTCTTGTTTCTCCGAGAGTGATTCCCATTGTTTCCGTAATGTAATGCATTCGAGACCAGTGCATATCGCCTTTCGCTCAAGAAGGCCATTGATGATTTTGGGCTCAAATTCTCAATATGTCCAAGGAATTTGTTGAAGGCGCATTTCCAATTGAAGTGGGTCAAATTCGCCTTCATGCTTCTTGTTCAGAAGATGCATCATCATCCATCTCTCCATGCTTATCTGGTCTACTCCACCTTTGTTGCCATCAAAGCAACGGACCAGAATAAGAGCTAAAGTACTCCAGTGTTTCTGCAAGACTTTCTGCAAGATAGAAGCTTGTAGATAGAACTCCAGTACATCCAATGTGGATAGTCCACTAGGTGTAGCAGATAGAATCTTGTAGATATGGGAATTCTTCAGCATCCCCAATATCAGTTTCCTTTCTGGTCTTGAAGGTATAACTACTGGTACATACCTCTTCACTAGAAAAGCTCCCCAATTCATTTTTTGGTTTGGATTCCAAATGATGGGGTGAACTTTCCTGTATATGCTTATTCAACACCTTAAGTTCCTTTCCTCCTTGCTTTTCAGCAGGAGCAGATGATGCGGCCTTAGGGTTCTTGGTGGTCATCTTCTTGGGTGCCATCTCTTATATAGAGTTTTGAGTGAGTGTTTTTCAGATGAATTTTGCACAATTAATCGAGATTAGTCTATCTTTTCAGAAGACTAAGCACAAGAAGTGAGTTTGCAGAGGGGGTTTGCAGAAATCTTGAGAGATTTTGCTGTTTTGATGCAAGTTTGAAATTTCGGAATTGGTAAAAGTGTTTGTCTTTTGCCCAAATCCTCTATATATAGCAGACAAAATGTACATAGATACAACATACATACAACTGAATATGAATGCGTGTCTTTGCATCTGCATAGGCGTGGTACGTCCTTTATACTTCATTAAATGCGCAGTGGGCCATGTCTGCATTTCTCAACAGACATTACTTGCTTTGTTTTAATCTCAACCGTTGAGATCAAACATTTATTCATCAAGGGCTTATATTGAATATCTTGAAATGATATCAATCAACAAATGGTATTGTGCCGACTTGATGGATTTTTAACAAGTTACATCCATTATGTCACTTAGTAAAGAGTAAGAACACTCAAATCGTTTGAACTTATCATTCTGAGTGTCAAGTCCTTATCTTTATATTGTTTATCATAAAAGTGGCAAAAATACGAGACATTGGACATGTTTGACTTTCAGAACTTATACTTTTTCGAGCTTTGTGTGCCTTTTCTCTTTATGACTAAATAGCTTTCTGAATTCAAGTGTCAGAAGCTTCAGTTGTTTGAATGTAATTGACCCACTAAAGAAGTAAGTTCTAGTCTTATTTACTTATCGAGTGTACTAACCTTTGCCTTTTCCGGATACCTGCTCCAGAATGTTTTCTCGAGTGTTGTTACCGTAAACCTTGCATCACTTCTTATCAACTCGCTTTCTGAGAACATGTCCTCAGAGGCCTACTTCTTTTCTACCTCACTTACTCAGACTTTAGAGATTCAGGACATTTTTCAGTCCTTAGGCATCTCCATTAATCCAAGATTATGTCTTAAGGTCAAGAACCGACTTTCTTGTAGGGCTTGTGAAGATATCCGCAAGTTGTTCTTCCGTACAATCTTGAGTATCTCTATATCGCCTTTCTCAACATGGTCTCTCGATGAGGTGGTGTCTAACATCAATGTGCTTTGTTCGCATGGAACTTGGGGTTCGTGTGATTGCAATAGCACTTGTGTTATCATAGAAAATGGGAGTTTTCTTCATCGAGTCCATAGTCTCGAGTTGTTGTTGAATCCACGTAATTTGTGTTGCAACAACCAAAGCAGAATATATTCAAATTATGTGGTAGAAGTTGCAATTGAGTTTTTCTTTTGCTAAACCATGAGATAAGTCTAGTTCTTAAACCGACAAGTTCCCCGAGGTGCTTTTCCTATCAAGCATTGATCCAAAGATAATCAAAGATTTGAGTAACCAACCAAACTCAATCCACTTTCTTTAGGATACCACAAACCTACATCTATCGTATCTTTCACATACCTTAATATTTTCATAGCAATGTTGTAGTGTGATTGCATCGATTTGTTTGAAATCTAGCACACACACCAACCGCATATTGAATATCGTGTCCGTCATAAAGAAGGTAAAGTAGTGCACCTATCAATTTTCTATACTTGTGTTCATCAACACTCTTATCTGATTCAGTATAGGTCATCTTGGTTCCTATGCTCATAGGTATCTTAGCATTCTTTTCAGAAGGCTTAAGATTGAACTTTGTGAGCATGTCTTTTGCATACTTTGTCGACTAATGAATATTCCATCATTGAGTTGCTTGACTTGCAATCCTAGGAAATAGTTCAATTCTCCAATCATGCTCATCTCAAACTTTCTTTTCATGAGATTTGCAAAGTCATCACAAAGTTGCTTGTCCTTAGATCCAAATATTATGTCATCAACATATACTTGAACTAAGAGTAGTTTCCCATCATGATTTAAAGTAAATAAAGTTTTATCAACTTCACCTTTCTTGAAACCACTTTCCAGAAGGTATTTGGCCAAAGTGTCATACCATGCTCTTGGAGCCTGTTTCAGTCCATATAGAGCTTCAGAGCTTATAGACCATTCTACTTTCTCGAGGAAACTTCAAAGCCGTGTGGTTGTTCAACATAGACTTCCTCAACAAGTTCACCATTCAAGAATGCACTCTCGACATCCATCCGATAAACTTTAAAGTCTTTATGAGTCAAAGGCCGTAAAGAGTCTTATTGCATCTAATCCGCAACTGCATATGACTCATCAAAATCTAAACCTTCACCTGGTGAATCCTCGCAACCAACCTTGCTTTGTTTTTGGTTATTTCACCAGATTCATTCATTTTGTTTCTGAAAACCCACTTAGTTCCAATCACAGATATTCCTTCTACAAATGGAACTAGTTTCCAGACTTTGTTTCTCTCAAACTGATCCAACTCTTCTTGCATTGCGTAGATCCGCTTGGTCTCTTATCGCTTCAGATAGTTTTAGTTCAATGTTTGAGATGAAACATCCAAAGAGAGAGTTAGCATTTTCACTATCGCTTCTCCTAGTCCTAACACCTTGATTGATCGGTCCAATCACATCTTTTGCGATGATCCTTGTCCATCTCATCACGGGTTTAGGCTAGTAGGTCAACATCTATGTGATCCGAATGCTAATCACTATGATTACGACGTGATACTTCTTCAAGATTCGTGACATCTGCACCTCGTAGGGCGGTGAATGTCCGATACTTGCTCGGTGAGAGATTTCGGACATGCCTCGGAGAGGTCATTTCAGAGTTAACTCTCCGATGAACATCTTCGCCCATTTCGAATTTCATAGGAGATTCTTCATCATGTCCGAGAATCATCCGTTGTTACTAGGCATTTCATGCTTTTCTTCGCCGTAGTCATCCTCTCTTTCCACAATGATGTTTTTCCTTTGAGGGTTCTTCAGAATCCTTTATCATTAGTTCCTTGAACCTTTCTGAGAGTTCATCAGCAAGGGGTGTTTTCTTGCTTCCTTCATAGAATACAACATGAACTGATTCTTCAATCTTCTTTGTTCTTTTGTTGTAAACTCTGTATGCTTTGCTATTCATAGAATAACCAAGAAACACACCTTCATATGTCTTTGGTTGAAATGTTCTTAGATACTCTTTTCCATTGTTAAGAACAAAACATTTACAATCAAATACTTTCAGATGTTTGATATTAGGGGGTCTACCAACCAAGAGTTCATATGGGGTCTTGTCATGGTGTTTGTTTATCAAACATCTGTTCTGAGTGTAGCATGTTGTGTTTACAGCCTCAACCCAATAAACTTCACTTATTTCAGTGTCAGCTAGCATTGTCCTTGCCGCTTCTTTAAGGGTTCTATTTTTCCTTTCTGCAACACCATTTTGTTGTGGTGTTCTTACAGAGGAAAGTTGGTGTTGTATACCTTTGTTGGTACAAAACTACTTTATGTACTGGTTGACAAACTCAGTACCATGGTATGTTCTGATTGCAGATACTTTGTCATTTTTCATGACTTCAAGCTTATTCAGCAAATTTGGTATCTCTACCCTAGCATCATATTTGTGCTTAAGAAAGACAACCCAAGTGAATCTTGAGAAGTCATCTACAAGTTACAGATGATTCAAAAAGATCCATATGTAATAGTTGCAGTGGTCTAACACTAGAGTGCCTGGTTTTGGACTTGAAAGAGATCTTGGATTGTTTCCCCATCTGACAGGAAGAACAGATACCATCCTTTCTGAAAGATGTTTTGGGAAGGCCAACCACTAACTCTTTCTTGGCAAGTTTGTTCAGAGTTTTGAAATTCAAGTGATTCATTCTTTTGTGCCATAACCAAAGGTTCTTCAGGTGACCCGATTGACTCACCATGAGACATTCTTCAGTGGTAGATGCCCAATCGGTAACATAAAGATTGCCTTTCCCGAAAGCAACCAAGACCGTCGCTTGACTCATTGTCTATAAGTTTGCAATACTTTGCTTTGAATTTCACAAGGAATCCTTGTTCGCAAGTCGCTCATGCTAAATAGATTATATTTCAAACCTTTAACATGTAATACGCCAAAGGATTATTAATGATCCTAATTTGACGCTACAAATCCCAGAGAGGATTTAATTCTCCAAAGAACTCATGTGTGGTCCAAAGGTTGCAAGTTTTGTAGTCGATCAGATTTGCTTTGTCTCCGTCATGTGCTTTCCGTGATCCACTATCAAATAGCCATCGAGCCTTAGTCCAAGAGGCGCTCGACAAAAACAGAAACAGGGTTGTGTTCTCGCCGTAGATAGAACCACCTAGACTAAACATTCTTCCAAAGAGGAATCCACATTTTAGTGAATTTCTCGGGAGTTTGTTTTGTTTAACTTGATCAAGGAGATGCAATAAAATCGCAATTTTGATCTCAATCTTCCTTCTTGTGTTTCTAGGTGTTTCTTTTGGTGCTTCGGACCTCGGTTTCGGGGTTGCTTTTCAAAGAACTTAGCCTTTCCGCCGTGTTCCTTCTAGCTCGCATTCAGCTTTTTCAAAGGCTTGAGATTTCTTCCACTTCGCTTATTGCTACGCAATATCGCCTTATGCCAGTTGTTCTTGTCCTTCCTTATATTGTTGCGTATGACCTTTCCTATAGCACGATAGCCAATGCCGCCGAACACCTTTCGCTTTCTCAATGCGCTTGAAGTTTTACTAGTTTCTCGCACCATCTTTATTTTCATAAATGGTTCAAGAGAGAATTTGCCTATTCCAAAGAATTCTTCCTTCCTAGTAATGCAACAATGTGGATGGTTGCATATCGAGGTCAGTTTCTTTCGTAAACCTTATCCACATGTTTCTTGTGAACTTGTTGTTCTTTAAAAGGCTGGGTTGCAATTCCTTTTCCTTTGTTAACTACCCTAGCTTTCTGACCAATGCTATAGGTGTTTGAAGAATCATTTTGTTGACTTTTTACAAAGGTCAACCTTTCATCACTCTTCTTCAGAGGAGATTAATTACTTGATTGTTCATCAAGTCCAAGTCCACCTTTCTCAGAGGGATCTCTCAGATAGATCGAACCTCGTTGAGAGTGTCACTAGCCTTTGCATAAGATTTGAAGGATAGCTCTTTCTTTCTGAGTTCTTCATTCTCAGAAAGCAGCTTTATCATTTTCTTATTAAGTTCATCCAAGGCTAGTTTGTGAGAATTTTCATTCTCAGATATCTGAGCTTCGTAAAGGCTATTTCAAAGGTTCTTGTTCTCAGACACTGTTAGCTCGTAAACCTCTTTTCAAGAGTTTCTTTGATTTCTAGAATTCGGTTTTGATTGTGCTTCCGTAAATTCTTTCTCATAACGATCCAATTCACTCTCGACCAACTCAGATCCTCAATTCCATCATCACTCATAGTATGTAAATTGTGAATTGTTAGTTACCTCATCAACCATAATTAAGACATATTTCAATGTCGAGATGTCCGACCAAGAATCTCAAAGAATTCCACACATTTCATTCTTCTTAAGGCCAAAGTCGACTACATCGTGGGTGATTCCACACACCGTGATGGTAGGTTCGAGTCATCCGAATCTCCATCTTTAATCTCCTCAATGTCTAGAGCATCAAGTTGAATTTGAATCTTCTTCCTTTCTTCAACAAGAAGGCCCTTTGATTTCTCTTGAAATTTCTTCCGTCTTCTTGTCACAATTGCCTTGAGCTTGTTTAAAGGTGACAATCTCTCGACTGTGCTTTTGACAATAGAAGCGTATATCATTTCCTATTTCATAGCCTTCAAGATTAACACCTTTCCGAATGGGGTGTTCAGAGAGTTGTTCATTCAGATGTTCTTGAATGATAGTTCGGGCCAAGATGCTTTTTCACTTTTCTTTAGCTTTTCTTCTCTCAATCTCGACCACAAATTTCTTCATGTGTCTTACTACAAGAGCATTTTCTTCAGATGCATCTTTGGTATCCTTCTTTTCAGAAGTACCTTGAGAAACTAGAGCAGCACTTTGCAACTTTTCAGCTGTTTGTTCTCTCTGAGTTGTCTCATAGTCTACAGTAGCAAGATGAGAGAAGAGCTCATCGAGTAATATTCGCATCCTCGTTGAAATAAAAGAACTTAGTGTGCTCCCAACAGGATTGAGACTTATGACATTACCTTAATGGTTATTACATATACCCTCCTCGTTAGATAAGTGACATCAGATTCAAGACCAGCTACTTCAACAATTACATTTAAGTTCAAAAGTCGATTTTTGTCAATTAACTTATAAGTTGAAATTCCTTAGTGGACAAACAAATGTGTCCTTAGTTTATTTTACTCCTTTTCGATTTTAATACACAATAATGTCCAAAAATAAATAAATAATGGAAAAATAATTTAGGTTGAATAAAAATTATGAACAATAATAAAAACAGAAAAAATATTTTAAAATATTTTTTGAAAAATAAATAAAATTAGAAAAGTTATTTAAAAAATATGAAAATAAATAAATAATATAAAATAATTTTTTGGATAAAATAGAAAATGATTTTAAGAAATAAAAAGAAATTACTAAATAAAATTGAAAATAAATAATGACATAAAATGTTTATAAAATAAAAAATTATGAAAAATAAAATAAAAATATAAACAAATTTGAAAATAATATAACATTAATTAGCACATGTTTCCTTTCACTTCCATGGAAGCTCCATCCATTCTAGGAAGGTGAAAGTGATTTGTTAGAGATATGTGAGTGAAAAATAAATATAAACTAATTAATAATTTAAAATTTTATCAATTATGAAAATAAATAAAAACTAAAAAATAATTTAAAAATAATAAATTACAAAAATAAATAAATAACAGAAAAAATTATTTTAAAAAGGTATTGAAAAATAATTGATAACCTAAAAGGCATTGAAAATTAAAATTACAAAAAAACATAAATGTGTTTAAAAATTAATGAAAAAAATAAAAATACAGATCAATTAACCCATATTTTCAATTTTAAATTTTTAATTTTTTATCCTTTCGACGCTCATGGAAGCTCACTGAGCTTCCAGGTTTCGCCATGGAAGTTCATCCATGGAGTTTCCAATAAAGTTAAATAAAATTAATAAATTATAAATATTATTATTTGAAATAGGAAGAATAGGAAGAGCAATCATGATTGGATCTCTCCATGCCCTCCTAATCGTAAGAATGATTTTATTTTGGAATTTTACAAAGTTTTTAAAATTCGATTTGACAGGACTTAATCGAGGTCTTAAAAATTGAAAGGGCTATCCTTTTAAGAATTAGATGAGCCCTGGGAATCACTACTGTAATTTAGAAGTTCTCATTATTTAAATAGATGCCATTAAGTCTTAAAAACAAGTATGAAGTTCTAGAAATTGTAAACTATCCTTCAACCTTTTTATATTTATATGTTTGATAGGTGAAAATTGAAATTAAACCTCCAAAATGTTTAAAAATCAAAATGGGGCCCTCCTGAACATTTACATACAACCACTAATTAAGGTATCTTAATATACAAGTTAATTAATAATAGGTTTAAATATAAATTATATGTAAAAAAATCAATTACATCCAAGTCCACACGTCATCAATAAGTTAAGCCTGTTTGGCTAAAACTAAAAGTTGATATTTAAGCAGGGGTAAAAATGACTTTTCCTGGTTTTAATTCGCCAAAAGTCAAATTCGTGGACCTACATGTAATTGATTTATATCGATCAGGATTTGCATGTTATTGTTGATCTAACTGGTACCCAAGTGTAATTAGAACATCTAAAAGGATACTGGATGAAATTCACCCTAGTCTTAATCTTTTCTGGCTGGGAGTATCTGTTGCTTTCACCAAATGCAGCCATATCACTCATAAGTGTAGTAAACCTGAAATCAAGTTCTTCCAGAGTTTCAGTGGGACCTTGTTTGAAGTTTTGGAACTTCAATTTAAGAACTTCGAACTTGTTTTCTCGGTTTTCGGCCCGCATGCATTTCTTCAATCAATCGCTGTGCAACTTTCGCCGCTTTAGCACCCCACAACTTACAATCGTATGTGCTCAGTGTCGATCCGATGATGATATTACGAGCTCGACCATCCAATCAGGTCTCTCGCATCTTCAGATGTCCGTAGCTCTTCGCTTGCCTTCATACAAAATGCTTCCACGAGCAACACGACCACTATCACTAGCACCGTGATCCTCGCTTCCATCTTCCTCAGATGAGGCTTTTCTTCCATCGCACACCTTGGTAACTTGTTTGACTTGTCTGATTTTGATAGGACCTTCATTTATGACATAGATCATATCGACACTAATTGCCACCAGATTGAGAATCATGTTGTTCTTCCATTTCTCGTAGTTTTCAAGCTTCGTAACGGGTGCATCGCCGTAGACATACCGCACACTTAACACACACAAATTATATAGTCCTCGAAGGGACAAAGTTCCTTCACCTATCTCGGGGATCTAGGTTCAAGCGTAAGGCTTGTAGAACCTCCCCGCCCGATACCACTTGTTGGTCCGTATAACGCAAAGTAAAAGACTAGAGGGGGGTGAATAGTATTTTAAAAATTTTTTCGATAACATAGCTTCGTAAACTGGGGTTTCTGATATTTAAATTCAGAGCGCGGAAGACTTTAAGATAGGTAAGTGTAGAAACAATAAGTATGTGTGTGTGCTTTGCTGAAATGTAAATACAAAAAGGTGAATGACACAGCAAGTATAGTGGTATCTGGAGGTGGCATAATCCTCCAACTAATCCACTTCGGCCTTTCTGAGACCTAGAATTCACTAGAACAGATAATTGAGTTCACCTTAAAATAATCCTATTCTAAGATTCCTAAACAAATGGTTCCCAACCAAATGTTCCCCGAAGTTATTTCCTCACTCCTAGAGCTAAGTACTTCTCTACTCAGATAACCTCGAGTTATTCCCCGATTTCCCAAATCAAGTACTTCCTCTACTCCACGCCTGATGGTGTTGGTTATAAGGTTTGTCGAGAGGCTTCTCAGATAACTTTTCAGCTTATGTTTTCAGAGAGCCTAATAGAACAGACTACTTAATACACTTGTTCAAATGGATGACACCGCTCTTTATCGACCCAAGTAATCGATGTCCATTCGAGAATGAGCTTCGTAAAGGGTATCTGATAGTTCAACTCTTTCACGAATAACAATCTCTTGTTAAGGTTCATGACAACTTAGAACTACTAGTGATTCTTCAAGCAACAGAAGGCTTTCAGAAAGGGTAGTAGAGTGCTTGAGAGAATACTTTGCTTGAGGTTAAGTTTTCAAGATAGAGCATTCTAAGGTGTGTTCTTCAAGCATCTAAGTGTGTGATATATATAGATAAATTTGAGAGGCGTCAATTATATCCACAGTTTCCATCAAATTATATCCGCTTATATCTTGAACTATGTACCGTAAGTCACTATCTCATTTTTCAGAGAGGTTCGCTATAAAGATTTCGCCGATGCATTTAATGCATAATCGTTTCATTGTCCTTTAGTCTCAACGGATACATGAGCCTTTCTGATGGCTTGCATGCTCCATACTCATGATGTCATATGTCCAGAATCATATTTCGAAAGTAAGTTAATACACTTAAGAAAGGATTAAGGACATAGTCTTTCTGAGTTAGACTAAACCTTTGTGTCTTCATAAACCTTGTGCAATCTTCAGTCTTCTAATCTTCAGAAAAGTTCCATTGCTAGGATTGATCTTCATGGTCTTCTGGAAATAAAAATTACACTCATAGACCTATAATCCTAATACAAGATTTACTAAACTAATCATATTCAGTGATTTCCTCTTTTACAATGTTCAAGTGAACCAAGAGTACTTAATCACCTTTCTGGCTAAGATAAGAACATGTGATGAGTGATCAAAATACTAACAGATATTCCTAACAGGTTCTTTTATAAGTGGTGGGTTATCAGGAGAGAGACTCATATTAATTTGTGTGAGTCCGCTGAATAAGCATCTCTATAGAAGGATGAAATAGACCGACATACATTATTATTATAGCAAGATAAATGTAGGTGTTATACATACACATAAAAAATAACATAATGTTCAAATGTAAAACATTACTCATATGTATTAAAATTTTACGTTGGTACTTAATAACATTAGTCCGTCCCTCAGGTCTTCTCAATTAATATATGTCGGGCAAGTATCGTAGAAAGACTGATTTTCCTAAAAAAAATGAAAGACCACATTACATTAGTTGTGAACATGCCAAACACTTGTGTTTGATTAATATGGTATTTCTTCATATTCAGAAAAATCAGTAATTTCAAAAATTTCACATACATTTCCCTCGCAAGACTTTCTATAAATTGTGTCAATTTTAGTCCCGTAATCCAAAATGGTCCTATAAGCAAACATTAGAAAGTTAAAGTCCTTGAAAA
The DNA here is from genome assembly GCA_026545765.1 of Plantago major. Taxonomy (NCBI): domain Eukaryota; kingdom Viridiplantae; phylum Streptophyta; class Magnoliopsida; order Lamiales; family Plantaginaceae; genus Plantago; species Plantago major. Next base: position 99,942 of record JAIFAC010000165.1, on the reverse strand, counting down.
AAAATACAGGAGCTTTTTCTGGCCGATCTTCTTCACTAGTCAATAGTGATCTTCATCGTCTTCAATTGGGAAAAAGAAACAGGAACAGAGCCCTAAATCCCCAAAACCTTGCAGAACCCTATCGGCATTTCCCTACTTACGGAAACAATTTCTCTGTATACTTACGCGATACCTCTACTACTATTGCGCTTATTTAGCTGACGAACAATCAATCTTGTACTAGACTACTGATTGAGCTGATTAAGCTGCAAACCTAGAACAACAACAACAACAATGGAGGCTCAGTCTTCACTCGCAGAAGCTAACGAAGACGCACTCACATCAATCAAGGCGAAGAAGCTCCGCCTAGAAAATCGAGTTGATACCCTCCACTCTACGCAATTAGACCTCATCGCTTCCCTTCGAACCCTATCCCCATCACTCGTCTCATCTCTCGACATTTCTCTCAAAGCTCTCTCCACAATCACCAACAAGCCCTACACGCCTCTCTCCAACATTCTCCCATCCCAACCGCCTCCCATTTTAACCAGATCCAACCTCCCCAAATTGTCCTTGGATGACGATTCTAAACCGGCCAATTCGGCTCCGGTTGAGAATGGCCAGTCGAAAGGGGATGAGAAGGCGTTGATGGAGGAGAGTGGGGGTTCGCTATCTGTTGTGAGGTCGATGGTGGCTGTGTGTTTGATTGAGAGGGTTCCGTTTATTCCGATAGATTCGCTCACCGTGTTGAGGAAGCTGGAGAATGATTCTTCTTCTACGTTGGTGGAGAAGGAGGCGTTGAGGGAATTGGGAGGTGACTCGGGGTCGATTGTGGCGGTGGAGATGGCTTTGAGGTCGATTGCGGAGGATAATGGTGGTGTGGAGCTGGAGGAGTTTGTGGTTAGTGGGAAATCGAGGATTACAGTTATGAAAATTGATAGGACTAAGCTTTTGAAAGAGTTGCCTGAGACCAAGCAGTTGAATGATGAGAGTAATAGGAGTGGTTATGGGAAGAAGAGTGGGGAGAGTACGGGTTTTGGTGTCGGGAGGGGAATGCAGGATGCTTGGATGATGGTGGGACCCAGGGGGGGTGGTGGTGGACCGAGGGGAATGGGAATGATGGGGGTGCCTAGAGGTGGGGCGTGCCACCCCTATGCACAGGCATCCGCAGATGGGTGGGTTTCAAGGTGGAGGGACTAATTCTCTTCGTCAAGTTAGGACTGAGGAGGATGATTTGAAAGATGTAGAGGCTTTGCTGAATAAGAAAAGTTTTAAGGAGCTGCAGAAGTCAAAAACCGGTGAGGAGCTTTTGGATCTCATCCACAGGCCTACTGCCAAGGAAACTGCTGTGGCTGCTAAAGTATGTGATTTTGTGACAGCTGCTGGTCTTTATATGATTATGTTTTTCGCCTTATTGTCATCATATTATGCATATCTATTGGCGTATGACAATCAGATATGCTGCTTGTCGTGCATTTAGATTATTTCAGAATCCAGTTTTAAGGTCGTTAAATTAGTCTTTTTTCTTGTCGCTTAGAAGTCATATATTTAACATCTTCTGGATGTAAATATGTGCTGATTTCTTCTCTCATCTCCCTCCTGAGGAAATGTGTTCCTCAATTTCTTTAATTCTCTTTTCTTTTGGAATTTTGTTACTATACATGCTGTTGCTACTACTGATTCTGTGTCTCTAGAGTTTATTGCATTATTTAAGATGCGCCTATTGTGTTTCAAGATACTCATGATTCCCATAAGTTGATTGTGGTGTCATGTTGGGCATAAATTAAGATATCATGTAGTGTTTAATCATTAATGTCTACTTTGCTGTTAATTAATTCTTGCTACATTCAGAATTCTTAAGATAATATATACCAAGTATTTATAAGCTTTGACCTCTTGAGGATGCAAAAGATGGTTCACCAGCTCGTGTTTCCTCTTTCTCCTGGAGAGGTGGGATTCTGAGTAGTATTAGCATATTCTATTGGCTATAGTGTACATAGGAGCAACATTCACGTTATTAGACTTTATAGTAGGGGCTTCTAATTCTTCAGAAAGAGCTCCTGAAGTCCTGATCTTTTAAATAGAATCATTGTTTCGGCCTTCTTAATAGATGCCCACATCATATTTTCAAGAATCCATTTTATTGTCAGTTTCCAGAATGCAATAATTTTTTGTGACATTTAGGAATGTAGTTAACTTCTCATTGCATTTTCTAGTTCTGAGTCATTGACAATTATGGACTTAATGTTGAATCTGCTCATTCTTCCAACTGCCTTTTGTTTGACAAGACTTGTATTGTTAATCTAACAATTGTTGCAATATATTTGTATTAGTTCAAAAGCAAAGGTGGCTCTCAAGTGAAAGAATACTGTTTAGCGTTGACAAAAGAAGATTGCCGACATCAGGCTTCCTCCTATATTGCTTGTGGAAAGGATAGTTTAGGGCCAGTCTCATCTCTCATAATCGAACGCCAACCTCTGTATTTATTAACATTTAAGATTCAATCCATAAGTATGTCGCGGAATAATTGCAAAGTCAGAAAATGTCCCCCCCCCCCCCCCCCCCCAACCCCCTCTTTCTTTTTAACGTAAATGCAACAAGGATTTGCAGAACTACATGAATGTACTTGGACATAATGTGCGTTTGAATTGATGCAGGTTCATTTTCGACGCATAATTGCAGCACATACAGATATGAATTTGGGAGATTGCTCATTTCTGGACACGTGCCGTCACATGAAGGTACGCATATCTTATTCCTTCAATACCTATTGATATAGCATACTTTTTTATTCCCAAAAATTTAGAAACTGATTCTTGCCCCCAATGTTAGACTTGCAAGTATGTCCATTATGAGCTAGACTCAACTCCTGATATATCACCTATGATGATGGGGCAAGCTATAACTCCATCAAAGCCCTTGAAGCTTAGTGCCCACTATTGCTCAGAAGTAGAGCTCGGAGAACCTCAGTGGATTAATTGTGATATACGTTCATTCAGAGTGGACATTTTAGGACAGTTTGGAGTAATAATGGCAGATCCACCGTGGGATATTCACATGGAATTGCCTTATGGAACCATGGCTGATGATGAAATGCGCACTCTCAATGTTCCTGCACTACAGTCTGATGGCCTGATATTTCTATGGGTCACAGGACGTGCAATGGAGCTCGGGCGTGAGTGGTAAGCCTCAACTTTTATCGATCCCTCTATTGAACTCAATATACATAATCATATAACTGAGTACTCCAGTTATATTAGTCCTAATAGCATTGCTTGAAGGTCTCTGTTTTCATGCGCTCCGGACTCTGGATAATCAAATGCGCAATCAAACATTAGCACACTACTGCATCTTCACTATGGAAGGATCATTCAATAGTTGTATTACTGTGAGATATTTCTATGCCAATTGAAAGGTCTTATTATGCTAAAAACTCCATTTATGGAAATGTTGTATGCTATATTATCAGATGATTTACTTTAATCGTACACTCACACGCTGCATTTTTACTGTGGGAAGAATGATCTGACCTTATATGTATTGCAATCAGTGATATTTTTAGTATGATATGTAATCCATGATATTGCAAGTGAAAGTTCTTATCATGCGTAAAATAAAAAATGTGGGAGTGTTCCATAATGTAATGATCTTCGGCTTGCACACCGTGTTGATAATGGACCACAACTGTTGGGTTTGTTATTCTCTGAACTCTCACACTAGATTTATTAATTTTGTTTATTGTTTTTAGTTTGGAACTTTGGGGTTACAAGCGTGTAGAAGAAATCATCTGGGTGAAGACCAATCAACTTCAGCGTATCATCAGAACAGGTCGCACAGGCCATTGGCTAAACCACAGCAAGGAGCACTGTCTTGTCGGAGTAAAGGGCAACCCTGAAGTCAATAGAAATATTGACACTGATGTCATAGTTGCTGAGGTTCGGGAAACTAGCCGGAAGCCGGATGAGGTAAGTCAGGCTCTGCCGACTAATGGTGCTGCAATCCCACTTATCCATACGATGGCTACTTTTGTTTGTGTGCTCGCTATAGTTCTAGGCATCATGCCAACTCTTTGCTGCATTTAATTGGAAAGCTCTGGCTACTTTTAAATTTTAATGTATAACTTGTATAGTTTCATGATATGTTGTAGATGTATGCAATGCTGGAAAGGATTAGTCCTCGGACACGAAAGCTGGAATTGTTTGCAAGGATGCACAATGTACAGGCTGGGTATGCTCTCTTGATTTCATATCAGATTTTATGGGTCCCCTGCATGAAGTTAATCTTTATGGCATACTTAATGAGTGTTGGAGTAACCGACCTATGATGATAATTTTACAGTAGGAAATTATGTGTGCTCGCCAAGAAACTGGAAAGCGTTTATTAGTGTTGTTATCTAATGGAAGGGCATTTTCTGTTCATTACTGTGCATGACTGCCATGACTGAAGGTTATTTGAATGCACATCTAGTTCTACTAAGCTTATTTAATATCTATTGGAATCAAGAACTTCCCATCCATATAGCTGATTTTTTTAAAAAACTCAGATCCTTGATGTTTACTTGTATTCACAAGAACATCATGTTTATTGTTTCAACTGTGTATTTCATGGAAGGCAAATGCAATTTTTAGAGATCAAGATGTTGTGGGAAAATTGGTTAAGAAAACCTCCTACCCTTTTGGTGTAGTACGGGAGACCGGGGAGAGCTTATTGAATCAGCATGTTCCAGGGGGTGGATAAACGTTCTTGATACTTCAAGTCTCAAGAATCCTTTGTCCGTCCATGAGTGTGAATGTTGCTCTGCCCCAACTGCATTCTTCTCTGATGTTATGCAATACTAATGTACTCATGCTAAGTTCAATCCTTTTTTTCTTTCTGAATAATCTAATAAATGATGGTTTTTGGTTCAGGTGGTTATCACTAGGTAATCAGTTGCAAGGGGTAAGGTTGGTGGATGAAGGGCTAAGAGCGAGATTCAAGGCGGCTTACCCTGATGTGGAGGTGCAGCCCTCTTCACCGCCTAGATCCACTGCCATGGAAATGGACCGTCCTGCCCCATCTCCTCCCTCGAAAAATCCATTTACTGAAGGTGAGACGAAATCATCTTCAGCCCAGTTCATGGAACCCACAGGTCAAGCAGACCTGAAAGCAACAAGCACCGATATAGAGATGAGAAGCTAAATTTGGTGACTCGCATAAATCTTAATTCAGAATAAAAATGCATGATGATGAAAGGGTGCTTAGGAGTTTAGTAAATTATGAATCGTAAACCTCATGATTGAGTTCTCCTCTTGCATGTATTAATAATGCAAGCAAAAGAGGCCTTCTCCGGTTTATGATTCTCCTGTCCTGTTGTTCTGATATATAGGTTTTTGTGTTTTAAGCAGTGTTCGATTGTGAACAGCTGATTCAAGGAAGATGGTATCTTCATGATCATGATGCAAAATTGCCTGTTCCAGTCATGGACGTTGCTTCTTAATCCAGTTAATCTTTTACTACTAGAAGTTGAAAACTGGATCTAAGATTTCACAAGTTGTCTGTCTCATGAGAAATGTGGTTCATTCTTTTTTAGAAGTGAAGGTTGTTTTATGAGTCCTTTACTTAGGTGTCGGTGGCGAAGGAAATTAGTGAAATTATGATTGATTAAAACATTAAAGATTGTTACGTGCTGAAAGCACTCACATGTAGCTGCCAATTATTGATGCCAGCTAATCTTTACTCTTAATCACACACCCGATGGTAAGTACTTGCATGGTTTAGCAAATTCATCGTCTACTTATACTGCTCCGGGACAATGTTCCAGTTTTTCAATTTTTGACGTCTTAAACGAAGTTTTTAATTTCCATTTTCGATAAATCCTCCTATTATTATAATAATAAAATATTCAAAAGGTTTGGTGGAAAACTTACTAATTACTACTTCAATAGTAACAAATTATAAACCACAATCAACTACTGTATATTATTTTATTTAAAAAGTGTTTAGAGTACAAGAAAAAATATTTGGTTCTCATTTAATAGATCCTAAAAGTTAATGTGAAATTGTCCCCGACGGAGGCTGTCAGTGTGGGTGCAGTTCAACTTTAGGTGTACGAATGAAGTTATGACCTTGGAGGGAGTAGATCTTAAAGCTTAAGTAGTAATTTGATAAAACTTAAATCCAAGGATAATGTAACAAGACATTAAAATTTATCACAACTTCGTTAGTAATTTGATAGGCTGTTTGCTTCAGATTCCATTTTAATTGAGTTTCCCTTTATAATTTTAATGAACTTTTAAGGTGTACAAGTTTAATTGAAATCAACACTCAATACAACTCACTATTCAAACTTGTAAAATTGTAATTTTATACTAACAAACACAAATCATAATTCAATTAAATTTTAGTAGTAACAAATAGATCATTCATCGGTTTAGACCCAAAAATATCTCGATCTCAGCAAAAAGAACCCAAACATTGAACCTTGCAAATGGTATGTGTGTGTTGATTTCTACACTTTTTAGATTCTTGTGCTGTATAGCATCGTACAGTACAGCTACATTTCCAGACAAGCTTTCCCGTTCAGAATCGGAATGGGCACTTGCTTTTCATAGAATATAGCAAAATATAGAAAGTAGTAGTATTGATGATAATAATTAATAGTCATTGGTCTGGACTCTCCATATTCAAATTTACAAGCACAACGGTTCAAAAGTAAACTGTACACACTATCCAGACCCAGGGCACAAGTTTAATACGTTGTTGGACAAGAACTAATTCAGATAACCGAGTTAAGTAAGAACATTTAAATTTTTAAACTCAAAGTTTTAATTTTATACCAATAAATCCCTAACAGTTTTTAAAAAATGTCAAGTTCCATTTGTGAAAATTAAGTTACAACTGCAATTTAGGGGAAAAAATGCTAATATTACATGACAAAAAAGGAAATCGTATTGATTTGGAATAATCCTATAATGGTATACTGGTCGCACCAAGAAAGATGGAAAAAAAGAAGGAATTACATGACAAAAAGAAGAAGAAAATTCCTCCACCGACAAATCCAAAGAATCAATACATTACACCTCTATACTTAAATGTGAAAGCAAGAATTTTTTTACACATATAGTAGTAATTTAACAACCAATCAATGAGGGTGAATCAATACATAAAATGTAACCAATAAACAGGGCCACCAAAAAGATTGGAACTTTAACCAATGGTGAAGAAGCAGAAGAAGCCTCTTGCATTGGAATCGACCCTCCGAATACGGTAGGGAACGCTGGACCCGGTGCAGCCGAATCGGGTGCCGGTGAGGCTTCGTACCATGTTCCATTTCCATAGACAGTCACATGGAGCTTCTGAGCCTTGGCACAATGTCCATCTTCTCCACTTGTGAAGTAGTACTCACCTGGCCTAGTTATGTTGAACAATGAGTTCCCATTGTTCATGAACACTATTGGGTTTTTCAAGTTGCAGCTGTTGTATGCTTCTTTTGTCACCTGGATTATTGAATCTTGGCTTGGTGGGTACAAGAAAACTGCATCAAGAAACACAAAGATGAGATTTTTATCAAGTGAAAATTGTTATGATTAGATTGTTGGTTAAGAATGTGACTTACAAAGTGAATCTCCAATGTTGAGCTTGTGAGTCTTGGACCATTTGGAGTAGACTTCTGTGTTAATGGTTGGAATGTTCCAACCAGCCAAGTCTCCAACTTTGTGGATGGCTCTGCTGCATAGTGAGAGTTTGGGTTGGATTGAGAGTAGAACTATGAGAATGGCAGAGAAAAGATAGGATTTTGGCATCTTGATTGGTTTTCTCTGCCAATCTTTTTTGCCTTTTTCACAAATTGATGATCTTGTGAAAGAGGTAGATGGAGATGAATTGTGTGGGTATTTGTTATATACTTATATATACTATGTTTCTGTTGGCAAGAGGTCACTTTCTAATTTAATACTCCTATTTGTGGAGAATTGACACTTGCATTCACAAGTTGGAGCTTCGGTTTTGAGGTAGATTTGAAATCAAATAGAAATATAGAAGCAAGTATAACTATTTTAGTCCACAAGGAGTTGGGCTTTTAACATTTAAAAACATGAGAATTTCAGGTTACACTTGGTTTGCTCAGATGGAAACATATGCTTTCATTCCTTGTTTTAATAACTTCGTAAACATGCTTCATCCCTTGTTTTAATAACTTCATAACTTTCCATTTTTTCAAGTTACGATTTCAACTCCTGGGCGTAAACTCGTCTGCTCGTGTTTTACTAATCACTGGTTACTGTGACTTACAATTGGTAGAAAAACAATTCCAGTTCTGCTACATGCTAAAGTTAGTAGTAGCATAGTGTGATTAAAAGAGAAGGAGATTAACCAAGTCAATTATTATTGTAAAAGAAGGGAAAAACTATTGCACATGGTATGTAGTATGTACAGTTGGACACCCAGCAGTAGATCATGCATCTGAACATGGCAGCTGTATTATGCACTGCCTATTATCTATCTCATACATATCACATGAAATTGACAAAATTGGTTCCCAATTCAAGAATATGTGACAAATTTAAATATTTGTATTCTCTACAAAAAAAAAAGAAAGAGTAATCATTCACCATTTTCCACTAAAGATCATTTTAATGAGCAAAGTTGCAAGTGTCAACAAATTTAACCAATGAGTGAGGTTGTTGTTTGTAGGCCCATGGAACAGTAAATTAGCAAATCTTTTATGTTGATCATCTTTTAAAATTTGTACAAATATAACTGATATATAAATTTATTTCATTTCCAAACTTGGTGCCAATGTTGTCTAGGCATATCATTGAAGTTGAAATTGAAATGTAATTGTTGAGTAGTTTGGATAAGTAGATTTTGTTCTGCTTAATTGGACAGGGACTAGTTTTGTTCTGCACAAGATTCATGTGCACTTATTTCTCATGTTTCAACATAAAAGGATTGGGCAGGATTTGTGTAAAAGAATCAAAGCATAGGAGTTCGATTTCAATGCCATGAATGTCCTTTCTGGTTTAAAATATACAGTACATTTATTAGGTACACTTGTTCAGGGAGAAGGACCAAATGGCAAATGGTATGGACTGTGACCGGTTTAGACTTTCATTCCTTCGAAAATAAGTTCTGCGAGTACAAAACAACAATTATGCAGGCAAAAGGAATATATTTCTCAGCTTCGAACAAATTTTCAAGAAGCTAAATCTAAAATAGTGAAGACCAGAGTTTGAAGCAACAAAAATTCTTGTGTCAACCAATTAATGATACCTCAACTAGTACAAATCCTCTTAGATTGCAAGGCTTCTCTAACCTCTAGCAATTGCCAGTCTAATTTGGCGTTTAAATAGACATAACAGTAATCACGGCTTTAAAGAAGTTAAATCAATGAAGTAAACCTGAGAAACTTGTACTCAAATTCTGCTCAGGCAATCATAATTCTAACTGAAACTTTTTGCTTCTATTTGAGGTCAGATCTTCAAAGCAGCCTTGGCCATTGCAAGTGCACCTCAAATGTTAGATTACCACCAATGAAACCACTCATGTGAACAAAAACACATCCAGGAATTCCTGATTCCTTAGACAGTTCTTCGTCTCTAAGGCCTCGCCACTGAGCTGGAAGAGCCTTGCGACTCTCAAATCTATCCGGAGCCACAGCTACTGCCTGAACTCGCCAGCCTTTGCTACGATCATCCTAGAACAATTACATCACATGTGCACATTAATCATAACAAGAGAATTGTACCTTTCCTAAAACACTACAAGTCCACAAGAACATAAATAGATGAAGAAAAAATATGAGTCACTCGCTCAGGAGCAGGACAATAATCTGACTGAAATATGATAACATGGAGACGGATAGATTTGATTTCTTATCAACGTGAAAATATGTGATTTTGTGAATGAACAAACTATATGATGAATCGAGGCTCAAATAAGGCAACTAATACATCAAACAGTATGAGGGGGGTAAAATTGCCCATACCTCATAGAGAGCATATTTAACTGGTGGGTTAATCTTCAACTCTTCCTCCAGCTCAAACAAATGAAGCTTCCACTGCACACACAAAAAGAAAAAAGGAAACACAATTTAGAGTCCCTGTTGAGGTATAGAATGATTACAGGATTCAGATGACGATCAGATCACAGCTCTTAAACTGGTAACTTGACTTTCTGCTCGGAATGCACCATTGAAATCTAAATCTAGACCAAAAAGACAGTAGAAAAACATGAAATGCTACAAAATAAGCACATACAAATGAACCATATCCATATTCATGTGTAAGTCATGACGAGATTCTTACTGGGCAAAATCTGTCCAAGACCAAAATTTCTCCACTAGGATCAACATCTATTCTATTTTCAAGGCACTTCATCACAATTGAACGAGCTGGTAGCCAAGACCTTGCATGACTGCGAACAGACTGAATATAAAGAATGGATGTTAGAATTCCATGAATATAAGCTCCAGATCAAATGCTTATGAAACTATTCTGAAGAAATCTTACCTCTAGAAACTCACTACCAGCCAGAGCCATTGCACGATCAAATGCAGCATTTTCCTTTTCAGCTGATTGGTCAGGATCTGTCCAATCCAAATTAAACCTTCCGACTCGAGAAGAGAGGTGTGTGTTATTCACATATCTCGGTGGCTGGTCAGTGTCATACTGATTGATTCCATTATCAATGGCATCAATTGCCTGTCAACAGAAGAAAGTATGTTAGGAAAGAAAATGAGGGGGGGGGGGGGGACAACTTTTGTACTCCACTAGATCAGGCAACAGCATCAATGTAAACCAAGCGGAGCTTCAGAAAAATTACTATGAATTCAGATAAACTATCCGGGCAAATTTAAGGAACTGATTCTTGATGAGTGATTTTAGCTTTCCTTGACATCTGCAGTCATGATATTGACACATAACTGAACTCCTAAACAATGTGTAGCTAGTTTTTTATATGCGAAACTCTAACTCACTGGAAGCAGAAAAGATTGTGAGGCGTAATCGGTATTCAGAACTACAGACTAAAACAGGTAAGCAAGTTCGGCGATTGACTACTTTGAACAGCAATAAAATACAAGGTAATGGTACGTCGGACCAAAATTCAGCAGGTTGAGAATATTTTGGAGAGGGTGCATGTTGTTGCTTAACCTTAACAATGACTAAACTAATCCCAAACAAAGGTCACTCCACAGCCGAAAAAAAATGACACCACCATTGCTACTAAATGCTGATGCATACCAGCTGAATTAAAGCTGAATCTTTCACCAACAATGAAAGAACATAAGAGAAAAAAATAATCCAGAAAGCTAAATGCTGAATTACCTCCATGAAGCTTTTATAGATAGCCACAAATAAACGGTGTACATCTGGATGGTCTTCATCAACTTGAAGCTCCTTGGCAATGATCTCCTTGCCAAAGTGCTATGCATAACAAGCCACAACACCGCAAAGGTTATTACATAGGCCAATTAACAGGAAAAAAAACTAGCCTCGGCTTCAAAAATTCAATCTTTTCAAGTAATCACAGCAATTAAACCAAACAAGAAACCATGTTGTAATCTACATCACAAAAGAGCAGTCTAACCACTGTGCTGGAACGCAAAAATAAATAAGAAATAGAGAAAAGACTGCACCTTGTAAACAAGACCAGCACTACTAAGTTTAGTAGTAAACCCATGTCCAAAAACCTCCTCAAAACCCTTCTGGTGATGATCATATCTGTCCTTGAAGGGTCATAAACGCCACCAACGTCAAGCACGGCATCCAGGGTGTCCAGAACCTGCATAAAAACCATTGAGACATTTCATCAAACACTTGGCCTGCATACAAAAATCTTCAATTGAAAGGAGATACAGATGAAATGAAGACCTGGGGGTCACGAGTGCGGACGATGTGAGCTTCGGAGAACTTGTTGGTGAGACGAATCATGAAGCAGCCAAGAGCTTCGTCGCAATGGAAGCTTCCATGGTGAGTGCCTACCGCTTAACGGATGCAGCAGTAGACATGGATGCTAGAGTGAGTTGAAACGGCGATTGGGTTTTGAATTTGGGAGCGAAGAGACTAGGTATTTGGGTGCTGCGAAAGGTTCGTGAAAATGCTTTGAACATGGAAATGTTGAGAGCGCTTTTCTACCCTTTTAATGGCCGACTGTTTTTATGAGAGAAACTGGAAAGCCAAAAGGGAGCTGAAAAATCGTAGAGGGAGAGTTTTGACGTACCAATCACAACATCAGTTTGGAAAGGTCCGGTCCGTTGAGCCCAAACTTTAATTGCGCCTAACTAACTCACCTTACATTTTCAAAAATTGTATTGGGCTTAAATTAGATGTGTCCTGGTGCTCACTGCTCATAGACTAAACCGGTATTTGATTACATTACTAAGATTAACCCGCCAGATAATGACTTTTAATAATAAATGTAAAGTGAATGATAAAATAAATTAATCGGTAAAATTATATGATTTAAATTTATGTGAATAACGCTGATTATGGCTCATTTAAGATTCTTCTTCATTCAATATTATATCATCGTTGCTTATTTACGTTAACTATAGAAAATGTAAAAATATGGTATTATCGCATCAAAAAAAACATGTTTTTTTTTAAAAAATTATCCTCAGATGTGCTCAAAAGTTGATCCGATGATGATATTACGAGCTTGACCATCCAGACGATTTCTCGCATCTTCCGATGTCCGTAGTTCTCTGGCTTTGGTTCAGAATAACTCGACTAGTAGATCTCCCACTTGTTGACGATCGCTTTGTGAAGATCCTTCGCTTGATCTCTGCTCTACCATTAGAAACCTCCATGACTTGTTTAAGTTGTTGAATAACTATCGGGCCATTCTTTATCACTTCGATCATTTCGCCACTTATGGCTTCAAGGTGGAGCATCATGTTATTTTTCCATTTCTCGTAGTTCTCGGTTTGAGAACGGGTGCATCACTCAGACATTCCGCACACTTAACACACAAATTAAATAGTCCTCTAAAATGGACAAAGTTCCTTCACCTATCTGGGATCTAGGTTCAAAGTGTATGCTTAGAACCTCCCCGCCCGATACCACTTGTTGGTCCAGATAACGCAAAGTAAAAGACTGTAGGGGGGTGAATAGTCTTTAAAACTTTGTCGGTAAAACTATTTCTCGATATCGTGTAGATATCCGATACTTAGATTCAGCGCGAAGACTTAAGATAGATAAGTGTAAACAGCTAAAGTGTGTGTGTGTCAAAATGTAAGTACGTAAAAGTAAATAACACAACAAGTATAGTGGTATCCGGAGGTATGAATCCTCCAACTAATCCACTTTGCCTTCCAAAGACCTAGAATTCACTAGAATAGATAATTGAGGTCACCTTACAAAAATCATATTCTAAGATTCCTTAAACAAATGGTTCCCAACCAAATGTTCCCCCGAGTTGTTCTGGCTTTCACAAACAAGTACTTCCTCAGACTAAACCTTTGAGCTATTCCTAGCTTCCCAAGCTAAGTACTTCATGTGCTCAATAACCTTGAGTTATTCCTTAGTTTCTCAAACTAAGTACTTCCCATTTCCACGCCAAAGGATGGTGTCGGTTTTGGTTCGAGTTGTCGATGAGCTTCTTTAATAACTTTTCGCTTAATCGATAGCTCGTGAATCAAGTATACTTAATACACTTTTTAATGTATGGTATCTTGTTCTTTTATCGACCCAAGTCTTAGATAAATGTTCTAGAGAATGAATCTTATACTTGATCTTTCAATTCAACTCTTTCACGATAGTCGTGGTTGGTTAGATCAGTGACACTTAGAACTTTAGTACTACTTAAGATCATGAGCTTTGGTCGCAATGTAAAGCTTCGAGAGTAAGTAGTTTGCTTGAGAGATTAAGATATGTGTTCAAAGGTAAGTTCTTCAGTGTGTAGTGTCTCTTTTCAAGCGCCTAAGTGTTGATATTTATAGATGAATTTGAGTGCCGCTTGAATAGTATCCGCTAGTTTAAATCAAATTCAAACTATCGATATCCGTGTATAGATCAGAAAGGTGTTTGTCTTCTTCTTCGGCTACCGCTGTTTCGCTCGTACATCTCCGCCCATGCATTTAATGCATCAGACTATACTTTGTCTCCAGAGTGCCAACGAACTATGCTATGTATCGAGACAACCTTGATCGATTTCTCCGATTCTTTGCGCGTTTTATCTTTAACTTCAGATACCACTTTTATTGAAACAACTTTGTTTGCAATATATATATTTCTTTTCGTAAATGTGGTTAAAGCTCAAGGTATCCGAGAATAGATATCTGGATACTTTCCTTGTTTTCGATAGACCTTTTATTTCTCGATATCTCTCAGGACACATTTTGTTTAAAACTATTCGTGTCTTCAAGATATCCGCCAAGGTATCTCGTAAAACTTTTTCAAAGAATCTTGTGCGCTTCAAATCTTCAATGTCGCTGAACTTGTTCTCGCTTGGATGTCTTCTTCGTCTTCTCTTCATAAAATAAAATTACATTTTGAGACCTATCATCCTATACAAGATTAGCTAGACTATCATACTTAGTGGGTTTCCTCTTTACAATGTTGAAGTGAACCAAGAGTACTAATCACCTTTCTGAGACTAAGATAAGTCATCATGTTGCTGATCAAAATCTAAACAGATATTTCTAACAAAATATCTAACAAAGGTTTTAATGTGATTGGTGTTGATCAAGGTTGGCTTATCTTTTCTCCATGCCATAAGTTGTTTATGGATTGGTTCTGGAAATCTTGAATTTACCAGTAGATGCTTAAGTTCCAGAATCCAATAGCCATTTTTCCGATTGATGCACCAGAGATGAGGAATCATTGTCATTCTTCACATACTCTATTTTGGCTTCTTCCGCTCGAGTGGAAGTCGACTTTTTCTTTGTGCAGCCTCACCGCCTTCTCTGCCTTTGAATTCTCTTTGGGGTTGTTGTCAAGAACCACCGGATAGACTTGGTATTTCAGGGTGTTTTAGCCGCTAGGGCTTTGCACTATGGGCCCGCTAGCTTTCAATTTTCCTTTTTATGTGAAGAGGAGCTTCATCTTCATCAGTATTAAATCTTGTGAGAGTTTTACAGCCTTCTTCATTGCCCAGGGACTTGATTTGGCCTTCTTCTTTTTCTTCAGAAGATTCATCAATCCCTTTAACTTGTCTTCCTCGAGCCTCGGTACTTGGAGGTTTCGCATGGCCCTTGTTATCATTGTAGTTCCTCTAGTAGGTTTCTGGGAAGCAGCTACTATTTGCAAAGCAGCTTGGCTTGAGGAGGGTTCATTGATTCTGAGTGGTGGCTGGGAAGTTTTCATGTTTCTTCTTCCTCTCTGAGCCGCACCAGCTCCAGATTTCTTCTTGTTTTCTTCTCCTTCTTCCCATTCCCCCTGACTTTGAGGTCCAGATTTGTACACTCTTTCCCCCTTAGTCATTGTCTCATAAAAGAATCTGAGAGAGAGTTAAAATGCCCTTGTAAATAATTGTAGGCAGTGACCAACTTCTGAAGTTCGGCTTTGAGCTCCTGATTTTGTTTGATAAGTCCATTGTCCTTATCAGTGAGCTCTGCCAATGGGCCTAGGATGGCATCTGCTTCCAAAAGCAGTAACTTGCCTTTGGAAAGCTTTTTCACTAAAGACACATCATCGCCCTTATCATTCCCAGATCTTTCCGAGCAATGATTATGCTAGTTGTTCTCTCGAGTGACGAGCTCAAAGGAACTTTTTCATTTCAGAGGGATGGAGGCAATTACTCTTGTTCTCGTGAAGACATCTCCTTTTCGTGATGTGCAAGATTGCATCTGCTCATGTATTCATGGAGTGGACATTTGACAGCTTTTGAAAGTTTCGTGGAGCACCGCTTCCTTTTCAAGTGTGAAACCGCTTAGATGTTCATTGCGGTGCTCGCCAAAGTCTTGTCTTCTTCATCATCCGAGTAATCACCAAAGGATCTTCATCCGCTGACATTCTCATCGATTGTCGAGTCCAACAACCATATCGTAGATTGGTTTCTTCCTTTCGGGAGGAGGATGGTACTTCTTTTGAAGATGATGCGCCTTTAGCATCATGCTTAATTTTATACTTCTTTAGTATCGAGTTCTTTGGTGATGGCATTTACAAAGATCCTCGTAGCTCTTTAACCTCGTAGTAAGCAATCATCTCTTGCAGATATTGATCTTTAATCGGTCAAGCTTGTCCGGATTTAGCTATCCGTCTTCCGCTTGAAGATGGAGTCGTTGTTCTTCTTCCAACAGCTTGTCCGAGTCGAGCAGCTCGATCGAGTATTCAACAATTTCTCGAGCGATTTCTCGTAATCCTCAACTACTTGTTCAAGATAACCTTTGTTGGGAAGATGGACGAGTTGATTTTGAGGAGATGGAGACAGAGATTTCGTGTTTTCCTCTCGCTTGCTTTTCAAAGCTTGAGGCATGATTTCTTTGTGAAATTCCTCCGCCCCGGTGCAGGGGCATCATCATCATCCTTTTTGTCGTGGTCATCCTTTCGGTGATGGTCTGGGAGGTTCATCAAGTCGCTTGCTTATCTCTTCCTCCTCATCATCTTCGATACAAGATTGATCACTTCAGAATAGTGATCTTCGCCCATTAACCTCTTCTTGTTCGTAAGGTATAAATTGCGTAGTCGGGCGTAATCGCTTCAATGCCATCTCGTAATCTTGTCTCACCATCCGCCTGCTCAAAGGCTTGTATCAAATCAGGCGCTACTTCTCGGAGAAATCCTTATGCAATAGAGTCGCAATCGTGTAATCGCTCGGTAGGGAACATTGCATGGATATACGCCTCAAGTCAAGAGCTCGTGTCGCCTCGTTGGTTGATCTGTGATTCTCAATATTTCGTAGAGATCGAGCACCTTAACCTTTGCCATTTCTTGAAGCATCAATATGCTTCAAGGTGGTTCGAGCTTTAGAAGGGAAGTAGTCCCTTTTCTCATCATGGGAGCCCGCTGCACTCGCTTGAGCTCGAAAGAAAGAGTTTTGAGTGAGCTTCAAAACTTTTGTAGATATCTCGAGTAGAAGTGTAGTTTAGTTTCGAGTTACCCGAGTAAGTACTTCAGCTCAGAGATTCTGCTATCGAGACAATTGGTGTCTCAGATATCTTGTTGTGAGGTGGAGACTTGGAAGTCCGGTCCTCATCAACCTTTCTTTCGAACTCGAGAATTAATATTAATACAATACTTAGGAAATTATTTGAAAGAATTTGTGCAAAAATGCTTTAATGAGTTCTGAAGTTTTGGACTTACTTCCTCAATAGGAAGCTCAGTCATTTTCTCGTAAACTTTCTCGCTCGTATTCTTTCATGTGATGATGCCTTGGGAGCTTCATCAATTTCCATTGATGCAGGGGATGTCGCAACTTTTTCCCTTTGCATTTCCACTTCTGAATGAGCCTGTAAGTAGAAAGTATTGAATATTTTAGAAGAAGTTTAAGATAACCCATGATGAAGAATACTTATCACTGATTTTTCATGTACCTTCATGCTAGAAGGCTCAATGATGTGTTCTTCGTAAACCTTGCCTCTAGGTTTGTCTCTGACATTTCTGCCTTATCTTCCTCTTTCTCAGTTGGAGCCTGTTAGAAATATTTACTTTAAATGATTAAGCACATAGATAAATGACTGAAAAGTGTTATCTTAAGAATCAATTATCACCTGTGGTACAGGCTCAGATTTCTTAAGAGACGAGGTTGGGGTCACCTCCTTCTGGGCTTCGAGGCAAGCTTCCACTTCCTCTTGTTTCGTGTTTCTAACTCACCAGAATAAAGAATTTTTATATAAGTAACAAGATATACAAGCATAAAATTTTTCACAAGGTAGGAGTTAAACCATTCAAATACCGAGCATCACAGTCGATTGGCCTCTCGAACTTGTGACCCTTTTATACTTTGGTCTTCTTGTTCCAAAGATGTTTCTTTGTTTGAAGTTTTAGGTACTTCACACCTTTCCGAGTGTGAAACTCGCTTGCCTCCCGGTTGATCATTCCGAGTAGATGTCTCTTTGATCCTCTCATCGAGTCGGGGAACCCGCTTTTACAGGATTTTCTTCAGCATACTGCATTGCTGGTAATTCGAAATGGAGTTCATTTACCATGTCATCAACCACTTGTGGCTGTTGTGGTTGTTGTGTTTGTGGTTGCTGTGGTTGTCTGGAAGCAGAAGATCGGTCAGTAGAGTGTTCTTCCAAATTTTTAGATGTGGCATTTCCATCAAGATTCCGCCAAAGACTAAATTACCACTCATCGTGGCTTTTTGAAGTTGTGCGAAGAAACGCTCCTCGATGATGTGTTTGCACCAACAACCTTTGCTATAGGTGCTTGTTCAAGAACCCGAGGTGTAGGTTCTTCGTAAAACCTTATCACCGCCATCACATAAAGAACCTTAGCCCTCTTTGTTCTTTCTAGGACTTGAGAGATGATTAGTTCATCATCTTCATCGCCGAGCTCTCATCAAGATTGAAACCGATTGGTCCATTACTCCCGATTTCGCATATGGGGCTTGGTGCTTTTCAATTGCTTTGGCAAAGATTTATGAGTTCATCAAGAAAGCTTCGTAATAGTCTTCACATTTCGAAAGCACTTTCGCCGAGTCTACTTGTTCAAGAGTTGATAACTCTTTTGCAAAGATTGATGAGTTGATCCGCTTTATCGCCATCGGCAAGGCCCGCAGATATCCGAGAATCGACAACCTCAATGGGTGTGTCTTCTAATTTGCCATCGACTTCTTTCTTGAAGTTCGGCTTCGTCGCAACCTTTTCTTCAGATACCTTTTCGACTTTCGCTTTAGAACCTTTCCGAGACCCAAGAACCTTTTTCATCAAGTTTGTATACTCATATTTGTAGAGTAGGTTATCTGGCTATTTCACCGCCTCTCCGAGCTCAATGCCAAACTTCTCCAAAGAAGTAGCATATCTTCGCACTATAGCCCATCGTGGCCTTCGCTCACCTAGTCCTTTATGATCTTAGGCTCAAGCCTTCAATCTTCTTCACAAACTTCATGAAGGCGCATTTTCCCCAGCTTAAAAGGGTTTTCACTTTTGTCTTGTTGATTCAAAGAAGAACATCATGATCCATCGTTCGGCTTATCCGGTCAAGACCTCCTTGTAGACCATCAAAGCATCCGTGAAGAATGCAAGCCAATACATCCCAAAGGAACCATCGATGTCCGGTTCGGATGTCGAAGCTTGAACTCAGTGGGTGTATCCGATTTTTCAAGATCACACACGCCATCAGACAATTGTTTAACACCTTCAAGGAGATCATCATCTGGTGTTTATTTCAAAATCCTTTCCAAGATTTTGAAACTCAAACAACTTACGTAAAGTTGTTAAGTCCGTATGATTTCCTTTCCTCGATCGAGGTTTTGATGACACTATTGCAAAGGCCTTCGTAAACACAAGAATTATCCTCGAGTTGTTGTAGAATTCCAACACATCGAAAGTGATGAAATTCCACTGAGCGAAAGCGATAGAAAACCCTCGATTTGTGCCTTTTCAAGCATGTCAAGAATCAACTTTCGTCGGGCTCGTTCTCTATTGCAGCCGTGAGGTATTCCTCAACCATGGCACCACCCCAAATCATTATGTGATTTGAAGTCCAATGGTCGGATTAAAATCTCCTACCAAATGGTTGTTCACAATAACCAACTCGTGCTTGCTTTCAGCATCAAAGGAGGATTGAGATTTCTTTGTGGAAGAATTCTTTGGGGCCATCTCTTTATATAGTGTAAGAATTTGGTGTTTGAAAGAGATTTGATTCAAGAATTCTTTGCGTAAAAACTTAATCTTGATTTGCGTAGATTGTAGAAGGTTTGTAGAGAATCAAGAGAAGGTTTTGCTATTTTTGTAAGTCGAATTTCGATTAGGCTAAAGTGATTTCTTTTGCCAAAATCCTATATATATATATAGCAATAGAATCTCAATGCATAAATACATACAAATTGATTTTGTGTACGATTCTTGATTTGCAAGAAGCGTGAGCAAAAGCTAGTTCGCATTAAATGCAAAGTGGGCTTTGTAATTTTTACACCACTATTTATCGTGAATTAATTTCCACCAGATAGATCAAACGCTTAATTTCATCAAGGGTCACCATTGTTTTTCAAAGAATGATCACAATCAACAAGTGTAATTGTGCCCATTTAATGAATTTTGGCTATTAGCTATCCTCAATCACGCTTTGTATGACCAAGAACACCGCTTGCATCCGAATCATTTTATACTTAGGATTTTTCCAAGTTTTTCATCAAGATAGAAATAATGCGAATTTCAAGAGAGTAGTCGATCGCAGATAGTTGTACTATTCTCCTTTGTGTTCCCTGCTTATAGAGTGATTCGTATATCCGAGTTCTGCCCCGTAGATCTTGTCGCCTTTTGCTCTTTAGCCTTTCGACTTCGGATACCCGCCTGCATTTCTTTCTCTTCTCCGGATGCCTGCTCCACTACCTCTTCCGGATGCCTGCTCTGCATTCCTCGAACTTTTTCGCTCATTGGTAGTTCCATGAGTCCAAGACTATGTCTTAAGGCTAAGAATCTACTTTCTTGTAGTGGCTTAGTGAAGATATCCGCAAGTTGGTCTTCGTACAATCTTGAGTATCTCTATATCGCTTTTTTTCAACATGGTCTCCGATGAAGTGATGTCTAACACCAATATGCTTTGTTCGCATGAAATTTAGGATTCGTAATCGCAATAGCACTTAGGTTGTCACGTAAAATGGGAGTTTTCTTCATCGAGTCCATACTTTTAAGTTGTTGTTGTATCCACGTAATTTGTGGCACAACAACCAAAGAATAATATATTCAGCCTGTGGTAGAAGTTGCAATTGAGTTTTGCTTCTTGCTAAACCACGAGATAAGTCTAGTACCCGTAAACCCAAGTTC
This sequence comes from Plantago major, assembly GCA_026545765.1. NCBI lineage: Eukaryota > Viridiplantae > Streptophyta > Magnoliopsida > Lamiales > Plantaginaceae > Plantago > Plantago major. The sequence continues at coordinate 79,112 of JAIFAC010000165.1, read as the reverse complement.
CCGAGGTGCTTTTCCTATCAAGCGTTGATCCAAAGATAATCGGCCTCGAGTACCCAAATTAAACTCAATCGCTTTTTAGGATACCACAATCCTACATCTATCGTACCTTTTACATACCTTAATATTTTATTAGCAATGTTGTAGTGTGTTGCATCGGATTTGTCCGAAATCTAGCACACACTCCAACGGCGTATTGAATATCGTGTCTACTCAAAGGAGGTAAAGTAGTGAACCTATCAATTTCCTATACTTATGTTCTTCAACACTCTTGTCGATTCAAGATAGGTCATTTTGGTTCCAATGCTCATAGGTATCTTAGCATTCTTTTCGTAAGGCTTAAGATTGAATTTTGTGAGCATATCTTTTGCATACTTTGTTTGACTAATGAATATTCCATCATTGAGTTGCTTGACTTGCAATCCTAGAAAATAATTCATTTCTCCCATCATGCTCATCTCAAACTTACTTTTCATGAGATTTGCAAAGTCATTACAAAGTTTCTTGTCCTTAGATCCAAATATGATGTCATCAACATATACTTGAACTAAGAGTAGTTTCCCATCATGATTTAAGGTAAATAAAGTTTTATCAACTTCACCTTTCTTGAAACCACTTTCCAGAAGGTATTTGGCCAAAGTGTCATACCATGCTCGAGCCTGCTTCACCATACAGAGCTTTCTGTAGTTTATAGACCATTCTACTTTCTGAGGAAACTTCAAAGCCAGGTGGTTGCTCAACATAAACTTCTTCTGCAAGTTCACCGTTCAAGAATGCACTTTTGACATCCATCTGATAAACTTTAAAATTTTTATGAGCTGCAAAGGCTAGAAAGAGTCTTATTGCATCCAATCTGGCAACTGGTGCATATGACTCATCAAAATCTAAGCCTTTAGTCTGGGTAAATCCCTTGGCAACCAATCTTGCTTTGTTTCTGGTTATTTCACCAGATTCATTCATCTTGTTTCTGAAAACCCACTTGGTTCCAATCACAGATATTCCTTCTACAAATGGAACTAGTTTCCAGACTTTGTTTATCTCAAATTGATCCAACTCTTCTTGCATTGCAGAGATCCAGTCTTGGTCTCCTAATGCTTCTTCTATATTTTTAGGTTCAATATTTGAGATGAAACATCCAAAGAGAGAATTAGCATTTTCAGCTATTGCTCTCCTAGTCCTAACACCTTGATTAATTGGTCCAATCACATCTTTTGCAGGATGATCCTTGGTCCATCTCATCATAGGTTTGGTGCTAGTATGATCAATATCCAAATGATTTGAATGTGAATCACTGGGATTTTGATTTGATACTTTTTCAAAGATTCAAGACATTTTGCTCCTCGTAAGGGCATTTAATGTCCGACACTTGTTCAAAGTTTGAGCTATCCGAACATGTCTTTCGTAGAGATTGTTTCAGAGATAGCTTCATGATGAATATCTTCGCCTATTTCGGAAGTTTCATAGGAAATTCTTCATCATGTTTGTGAGTCATCTTGTTGTTACTAGGCATATCAAACTTTTCTACGTCAGAGTCATCCTCACTTTCCATAATGACGTTTCTCCTTTCTGAGGACTCTTCTTCAGAATCCCTCAACATTAGTTCTTTGAACATTTCTGAGAGTTCATCATTAGGAGGTGTTTTCTTACTTCCTTCATAGAATACAACATGAACTGATTCTTCAATTTTCTTTGTTCTTTTGTTGTAAATTCTGTAGGCTTTGCTAATCGTGGAATAACCAAGAAATACACCTTCATCTGCCTTTGGTTGAAATATTTTCAGATAATCTTTTCCATTGTTTAGAACAAAAGATCTACAACCAAATACTCTCAGATGTTTGATATTAGGGGGTCTACCAACCAAAATTTCATAAGGGGTCTTGTCATGGTGTTTGTTTATCAAACATCTGTTCTGAGTGTAGCAGTGGTTTACGCCTTCAACCCAATAAACTTCACTTATTTCAAAGGTCGCCTAGCATCGCCCTTGCAGCCTTCTTTAAGGGTTCTGCTTTTCCTTTCGCAACACCATTTTGTCGAGGTGTTCTTAGAGGAAAGTTGGTGTCAGATACCTTGCAGTACAAAACTCCTTTATGTAATCGGTCGACAAACTCAGCATCATGGTCTGCTCGATTGCAGATACCTTGTCATTTTTCATGACTTCAAGCTTTTTCAAAGAAGTTTGGTATTTCCACCTCGCATCGATTTGTGTTTCGAAATACAACCCAAGTGAATCTTGAGAAGTCATCTACAACAACTGCATATATTTCTTTCCCCGCATAACTAGTTACGTATGATTCAAAAGATCCATATGTAGTAGTTGCGTGGTCTAACACTAGAGTGTCTAGTTTCGACTTGAAAGAGATTTTGGATTGTTTCCATCCGACATGCGTAACAAATACCATCCTTTCCGAAAGATGTTTTGGGAAGGCCAACCACTAACTATTTCTCGCAAGTTTGTTCGTAGTTTTGAAGTTCAAGTGACTCATTCTTTGTGCCATAACCAAAGGTTTTCCAGGTGACCAGATTGACCATGAGACATTCTTCAACAGGACAGATGCCCAATCGGCAACATAAAGATCGCTTTTCCGCCGAAAGCAACCAAGATCGCCTCATTGACTTATTGTCAATTAGTTTGCGATTTTGCTTTGAATTTTACAAGAAACCTTTGTCCGCAAACTGCTCATGCTAAATAGATTATATTTCAAATCCTTAACATGTAATACGCCGCTGATTGTTAATGTTCCCATTTTGACGCTACAAATCCCGTAGAGGGATTTAATTCTCCTCCAACAACTGATATCCGTCCCGTGTTGCAAGCTTTGTAATCGACTGATTTGCTTTCTCCGTCATGTGCTTTCCGCATCCACTATCAAATAGCCATTGTGCTTTAGTCCAGAAACATTCTCGCACAACAGGAACAGGAGATAAGGTTCTCAATTTACGCTTGAACCATCAGACTAAACAATCTTCCAAAGAGGAATTCATTTTGAATGAATTTCCTCGAACATTCTTTTTTGTCCGATAGAACATAAGGAGGAATTCTAATTGAATGATTATCATTATTAAGAATTATTTTCTTCCTTGGTATGTTCCTAGGTGTTCCATTTGGTGCTTTCAGACACTGTCAGTTTCCGAGTTTGCTTTTCAAAGAACTTAGCTTTCTCTCGATTTCTTCTATTTCTAGCATTCAGATTTTCAGGGCTTGATTCAACTTCCACTTCGATAATTGCTTTGAGCAATTCTAGCCTTTAGCCATCGCTTGCTCCTCGCTTGTATTCATGAGCAAGTTGTTTCGATGCCTTTATAGCCAATACTGCTTTCGAGCACTTAAAGCTATCTCGAGATCTTTTCTAAGCTTTGCTAGTCTCGTTGATCCAATTTCTTTCCGTAAAAAGTGACATGAGAGAATTTGCTACCCCGCAATTCTACCCTTTTGAGAGACATAGCATCGCTGGTGTTTACACTTTTCAAAGGTTTCTTTTCAGAGACGTGCCCAACAGTTTTGTTTTTGACTTGTTTTTCCCACAAAGGTTTAGTCGCAACTGCCTTTCCTTTGTCAACAATCTTCGTCTTCTGACCGATACTATATATTGCATGGGAACCATCTTGCTGAGTACTTACAAATGTTCTTCTTTCCTCACTCTTATTCAGAGTGATAGAACAATCTGTCTGTATTCAAATTTCAAGTCCTTTCTTTTCAAGGATCTCTTAAGTAAGATTGTACTTCAAAGAAGAGTGTCACTAGCTTTGGCATATGATTGAAAAGATAATTCTTTCTTTTCGAGTTCCTTGTTCTCAGAAAGAAGATCTTCATATTTCTTTCGTAATTCAGCCATTGCTTCTTTATGTGACTTTTCAGTCTCAGATATCTGAGCTTTGAGAAATGCATTTTCAATTACAGTGATGATTTATTCGAGGGAGGTACCATTACAACGGAAGCCCAATCCTTTTTCTCAGATATCTTAACTAATTGAGAATTTTCCTTTGCAAGAGAATTCTTTTCTTCTTCAAGATTTTCGGCTCTAGCTCGGATCATTAGAAATTCTCTTTCATAGATGTCAAGATCTTTCCTGAGATTTTCTAGATCTTTTATTTCTTCTTCATCACTTTCATAAGTATAACAAGAAGTATGTGTTACCTCATCACCATAAGATGATTTCTATGTTAGAGATGTCCGACCACAATCTCAAAGAACTCCACACATTTCATTCTTCTCGAGTTCAAGTCGATTATATCATGAGTAACTCCACATAATTGGTGATGGTAAGGTTGAGTCATCCGAATTGTCATCTTCGTAATCTGTCTCAAAGTCTAGAGCATCCAAATAGTTTGATTTTCTTTCTTCGCTTAATAAAGCTTCGCTTCTTCAAGATTCTTCTATCTTTCTTGTCACCGCCCTTAGTTTGTTGAAGGTGACAATCCTTCTTGAAGTGACCCGCTTTCGACAATAGAAACAGATATCGCTTCCAATTTCTACCGCCTCAAGACATGATGCTTTCTCGAAATGGCTTGTTCAAATGAAGCTTTGCATATTTTTGATCGGTGATAGTTTGAGCCTAGATGCTTTTTCACCTTTCGCTTTTCTTCTCTCAATTTCTCGACTAACATATTTGCTCATTTGCTTTGCAACAAGAGCATCCTCGCCTCTTCCTTGCTTTTCTTCTTTTCGTAAGTTTCGAGCAACTAGAGCAATATTCGCAACTTTTCGCTTGTTTGTTCTCTTTGTGTTGTCTCAATCAACCGTAGCAAGATGTGAGAAGAGTTCCATCGAGTGATATTTGGCATTCCTTGGTTAAAATAAAAGAATTTAGTATGCTCCTCAACAGGTTAAGACTTCACAATAGTCTTAATCTTTTCTCGACCGGGAGTATCGCTGCTTTCCCAAGTGCGCCATATCACTCATGAGAGTGGTAAATCAAATCAAGTTCTTCCGTAGTTTCAAGGGTCCTTGTTTGAAATTTTAAAATTTCAACTTGAGAACTTCAACTTGTTTTCTTTGGTTTTCTCCCGCACAGATTTCTTCAATCACCCAGTGCAACTTTCGCTGCTTTAGCACCCCCACGCTTATAATCGTATGTGCTCGTGTTGATCCGATGATGATATTACGAGCTTGACCATCCAGACGATTTCTCTGCATCTTCCGATGTCCGTAGTTCTCTCGGCTTCGTTCAGAATAACTCGACTAGTAGATCTCCCACTTGTCGACGATCGCTTTGTAAAGATCCTTCGCTTGATCTCCGCTCTACCATTAGAAACCTCCATGACTTGTTTAAGTTGTTGAATAACTATCGGGCCATTCTTTATCACTTCGATCATTTCGTCACTTATGGCTTCAAGGTGGAGTATCATGTTATTTTTCCATTTCTCGTAGTTCTCCGGGTTTGAGAACGGTGCATCACTCAGAGACATTCCCGCACACTTAACACACAAATTAAATAGTCCTCGAAATGGACAAAATTCCTTCACCTATCTGGGGATCTAGGTTCAAGGTAAGGCTTGTGAACCTCCCGCTCGATACCACTTGTTGGTCCAGATAACGCAAAGTAAAAGACTAGAAGGGGGTGAATAGTCTTTAAAACTTTTGTCGATAAAACTATTTCTCGATATCCGTAGATATCTCGATACTTAGATTCAGAGCGGAAGACTTAAGATAGATAAGCGTAAATGCTTAAAGTGTGTGTGTGTGTCAAATGTAAGTACGTAAAAGTAAATAACACAACAAGTATAGTGGTATCCTGAGGTATGAATCCTCCAACTAATCCACTGGTCTTCCAAAGACCTAGAATTCACTAGAATAGATAATTGAGGTCACCTTACAAAATCCTATTCTAAGATTCCTTAAACAAATGGTTCCCAACCAAATGTTCCCCGGCTTTCACAGCCAAGTACTTCCTGTATTCAGAAACCTTTTTGAGCTATTCCCTAGCTTCCCAAGCTAAGTACTTCCTGTGCTCAATAACCTTGGATTTATTCCTTAGTTTCTCAAACTAAGTACTTCAGACTCACGCCGTGATGGTGTTGGTTTTTGAGTTGTCGATGAGCTTCTTTAATAACTTTTCGCTTAATCGATAGCTCGTGAATCAAGTATACTTAATACACTTTTCAATGTATGGTATCTTATTCTTTTATCGACCCAAGTCTTAGATAAATGTTCTAGAGAATGAATCTTTATACTTGATCTTTCAATTCAACTCTTTCACAGATAGTCGTTGGTTAGGATCAGGACACTTAGAACTTTAGTACTACTTAAGATCAGGAGCTTTGGTCGCAACAGAAAGTTTTGAGAGTAAGTAGTTTGCTTGAGAGATTAAGATATGTGTTCAGTGTAAGTTCTTCAGGTTGTGTAGTGTCTCTTTTCAAGCAGTCTAAGTGTTGATATTTATAGATGAATTTGAGTACCGTTTGAATAGTATCCGCAGTTTAAATCAAATTCAAACTATTGATATCTGTATAGTAATCAGAAGTTTGTCTTCTTCTTCGGTTACCGCTGTTTCGCTCGTACATCTCCATTCATGCATTTAATGCATTTTACTATACTTTTGTCCTGTAGTGCCAACGGAACTATGCTATGTATCAGAGACAACCTTGATCAGATTTCTCTGATTCTTTGCACGTTCTTATCTTTAACTTCAGATACCACTTTTATTGAAACAACTTTGTTTGCAATATATATATTTCTTTTTCAGAAATGTGGTTAAAGCTCAAGGTATCTGAGAATAGATATCTCAGGACACTTTCCTTGTTTTCAGATAGACCTTTTATTTCTCGATATCTCGCGACACATTTTGTTTAAAACTATTCGTGTCTTCAAGATATCCGCCAAGGTATCTCAGAAACTTTTTCAAGAATCTTGTGCGCCTTCAAATCTTCAATGTCGTTGAACTTGTTCTGCTTGGATGTCTTCTTCTTGGTCTTCTCTTCATAAAATAAAAATTACATTTTGAGACCTATCATCCTATACAAGATTAGCTAGACTATCATACTTAGTGGGTTTCCTCTTTTACAATGTTGAAGTGAACCAAGAGTACTAATCACCTTTCTGAGACTAAGATAAGTCATCATGTTGCTGATCAAAATCTAAACAGATATTTCTAACAAAATATCTAACAAATTTCCTAACACGTTACCTTCATGTTTAACTTGGCAAAGCTTAATTCTCCATCAAATACTTGAATTTCTTTGAAAAGTGAAATAAAGGGGCAAAGCTAAAATTTGTCGATTTAAGAGATCGAATCACCAAAGAACAATCCCATTCAATTACTACATGTTGCCACACAAAATTTCGAACAAATTTTGTTCTTAATTTGCCTAGCCAACCTTCCGCATTTTCAGCAACCATAAGACATAAAAAAAAATCACCAAGCAATAACATTGCCCTCATGATCCCTAGCAACAACACTAATACGTCCCCCTATTCGGACTCTGTTCAACCGTATCAACATTTCACGTAGGATGGCTGGAATTTGAATGAATCTGGCGGATTTAGCCCATCAACTTTATATATTACAGTATATTCAAAGTAATATAATAATTTAAAAAGTTTCACTAAGTTTGTAATTCAATTTAAACCTCATCCGTTGATCTTACTAATTCAATTTGAATCTAGTACGTACATGTGTCATTATTTCAGTAGAAGGTGCAGAGTTCGAATCCCATTGACGTAAGTTTCTCCCTTTTATTTATTATTTTTTAATATTTTCTCTTTTTTTCCAATCACAAATTCATTGGTTTATATAAAAAAAACCTTAACACACGTAGTGTGTTACGTAAATGCTAGTATTTATATATATATATATAATATATATATATATATATATATATATATATATATATATATATATATATATATATATATATATATATATATATATATATATATATATATATATATAAGTGCACAACTATTAGAAGTGCAATTGAGTATTTAAATTAAGTTAAATTGAACCGATTTTTGATACATGTAAATTAGACTTTAATTACAAAAACCAATATGTTTTATTCATTCTAATTCTAAGCCCTAATGCAACTACAACAAAATCAATTCATCATTAAAAACTCAATTTGTCTTCTAATTAAATTTCAAGCCCTAAATCAACCCAACAGAATCAATTCATTATTAAAAAATCTCAATATGTCATCTCCAATAAATTCAAAACCCTAATCGAACTCCAACAAAATCAATTCATCATTAAAGAAAAAAATCAACGATAACCAAGATTTCTTCTCTATCTTCTTTAATCAAATTGGAATGTATCAATTCGCTCTATCCAAAATTTTAATTCCACTAAAAATACAATTTGTTATCTCAGAATAACGATTGCACTTACCTTCATATACTTTTATTATTATTTGTAATTAGATGCCATAATGACACGCCACGCTCTAGTTATATTATATAAGAACACCCAACGATAACTGAAAGCTAAAATATTAGTCCGCATTTAACCCGCAAAACATTATGGAACAAAATTTCGCCTATTCGGACGACGTTGCTCAACCGTAGAATCAAAATTTATAATTGAAAATCTAAATATCTATTAATTTCTTGTTAAATAGATGGGTGGAGTATTAAATATTTAATAAATGCTCTATTTTTTAAATTTCATTATTTCATTTTATCTTCTTTGATAAATATATATTTTATTTTAGTGAATAAAATAATTTATTTAATTAATAATAATAATCTAGATTGGTGTCTATAGATTCTTCTTGTCACAGTGAATTCAAATATATGTTCACAATATTTTTCGGAGTTTTGTAGAATAAATTTATATTAGATTTAATAAAAACTATATATGCAGCCAACATACAAAAAATAAATAGTGGAAGATATACTGGTTAAAAATGCAACTAATTCCACAAAATTTCATGTAGATTGAATTTATTTAAAAAATACTCTATTTTTAAATTTCCATTAATTCATTTTATCTTATTTAATAATATTTTATTTTATTTTAATGAATAAAATAATTTCTTGAAATAATACTATTCAAGATTGGTGTCTATGGATTCGTCTTGTCACGACGAATTCAAATATATGTTCAAAATATTTTTCGAATTTTTGTAGATAAAGTTATATGAGATTTAATAAAAACTATATATGTAAACAACATACCAAAAATAACAATGAAATATATTCTGGCTAAAATACAACTAATTCTACAAAATTCCACGTATGATTGAATTAATCTGGTGAGATTTAGCGGATGAATGGATTAATAGTATCTGCTAGGCTAACTAATTAATAGATTTCTAAATTTGGGAGTTGTTTGTTATTAATAGAGAAGTTTAGACTATGTTTATTGTATCCTTAACGATAATAGGATGATGTAAGGTCGGTGTTCAGCCTCTTAGATACCATGAGAATAGAGGTTTCCATTCTCATGGATTCTCGAGGTCGGAGTGTCGTGTAGATTGATGTCGATGGTGTTGTTAATGTTTAATGTTAGCTTGGGGAGGGAGAAGAATATGAAGACCATAAAACATAGTGAGACAATTTTCGGGATCCATCCATATATATATATTATGTAAAGCACAGGGTTTAAATCTCACCAGATTAATTGGAATTTTATAGAATTAGTTGTATTTTAGCCAATATATATTTCATAGTTATTTTTTGTATGTTGACTACATATATAGTTTTTATTCAATCTCATATAACTTTATCTATAAAAGTCCGAAAAATATTTTAAACATATATTTGAATTCGTCGTGACAAGACGAATCCATAGACACCAGTCTTGAATATAATTTATTTTTGGTATGTTGGCTGCGTATATAGTTTTTATTGGATGTTATATAAATTTTTATTTACAAAACCCCGAAAAATACTTTGAACATATATTTGAATTCACCGTGACAAGAAGAATCTATAGACACCAATCTAGATTATTATTATTATTAATTAAATAAATCATTTTATTCACTAAAATAAAAATATAAATTTATTAAATAAGATAATACAGAGCTGATGGGCTAAATTCCACCAGATCCATTCAAATTCCAGCCATCCTACGTAAAATTTTGATACGGTTGAGCATAGTAATAAGGAACGATTAGTGTTGTTGCTAGGGATCATGAGTGCAATGTTATTGCTTGGTGACAAAATTTATGTCTAGGTAGTAGAAAATGCGGAAGGTTGGCCAGCCAAATTTAAAACTAAATTCGTTCAAGATTTTGAGTGGCAACATGTAGTAATTGAAAGTGATTGTTCTTTGTGATTAAATATCTTGAACCGACAAGTTTTAGCTTTGCCCTTTTGTTTCACTTTTCAAAGAAATTCAGGTATTTAATGGAGAATTAAGTTTTGCCAGCTGGTTAAACGAGAGTCTAACGTTTTAGCACATAAATTAATTATCAGTTGGATTTTCTTATGATGATGTTGGTTTGGTAGATTTGTATTATCCACACCAAGATCGTTATGTAGGGGAGCACATACCACTGTGGGTCGCTTCGATTAATTTATTTTGTCATTCCATTTCTATTTATTATTAAACGAAATGGCGTAAGAATTTTGTGGAGTTAGTTTCATTTTCAACCATTATATCTTTCATCGCTTATTTTTTGTATATCGTCGATATATATTTTTATTAAATCTCATATAAATTTATATAGAAAAATTCGAAAAATATTTTAAACATATATTTAAATTCACCGTGCCAAGACGAATTCATCTAAATCTTTTCGACTTTATCACTCGCATGTGAAGACTTCAATGATTGTCTTTGACAAGGAAAATCGGATTAATTGTGGTTTGGAAAAGTCCATATCCAGTTAAGATCGTATTTAGTGTATCCATCCATCCATTCAATCCATCCATCCATTATCCATATATTATGTAAAGCACAAGGGGCTAAAGCTCACCAGATCCATTCAGTCCTACGTGAAATTTTCTGTAATTAGTTGTATTTTAGTCAGTATATATTTAACTGTTATTTTTTGTATGTTGACTATATACATAGTTTTTATTAAATCTCATATAACTTTATTTACAAAATTTCGGAAAATATTTTGAACATATATTTGAATTCGCTGTGACAAGACGAATCCATAGACACCAATTTTGAATACTATTATTAATTCATTAAAATAAAATAAAAATTTATTAAATAAGATAAAATGAAATAATGAAATTTTAGAAATAGAGAATTTATTAAATTCAATCCTACGTGGAATTTTGTGGAATTAATTACATTTTCAATGAGTATATCTTTTAATGTTTATTTTTGTATGTTTGCTGCATATATAGTTGTTACTAAATCTCATATAAATTTATCTACAAAATTTTGGAAAATATTTTGAACATACAGTAAAAACCCCCTAAAAGAATACTCTATAAAGGAATAAACTCTCTATATAAAAACTTACAGTCCCAATTTATGTATAAACGCTTTAAAAAAACTTTATTTAGGAATAAACTCTCTATAAGAATATTTTTTGTCGGTGCCAACGATATTACTGTATGGAGTTTTTACTGTATATTTGAATTCACCATGACAAAACGAATCCATAGACCAATCTAGATTATTATTATTATTATTATTATTATTATTATTATTATTATTATTAATTAATTAAATAAATCATTTTATTCAATAAATTAAAATATAAATTTATTATATAAGATAAAATGAAATAATAGAATTTTAAAAATATATTTGTTCAATATTTTGAGTGGCAACATATAGTAATTGAAATAGGTGATGTTAAATCGAGAGCAACATTTGTTACATTGAAAGCAACCGTGTTTATATTAGGAAAGATTGCTTCTTGATTTTTTAAATCTTTCCTAAAATGAACGTGATTGCTCTTAAATCGACAAATTTTAGTTTTGCACCTTTGTTTCACTTTTCTAAAAAATTCAGGTATTTGATGGAGAATTTTATTCCAACGTGAGTCTAACGTTTTAACACATAGATTATCAGTTGGATATTCCTATAATGATGTTGGTTTGGTAGATTTGTATTATCCACCCCAGGGGTTGTTTCGATTAATTTATTTTATCTTTCCATTTCTATTTATTATTAAACGTAAACTATATCGTGGCATCGCCACATAAATTTTATGGAATTAGTTGCATTTTCAGCCAGTATATCTTTCACTATTTATTTTTTGTATATTGGTTGCATTATATAGTTTTTATTAAATCTCATATAAATTTATATACAAAACTCTGAAAATATTTTGAACATATATTTAAATTTGTCGTCCCAAGACGAATTCATGTAAAACTTTTCGACTTTATGACTCGCATGTTTTCATAAAGTAGGCTAACACCACTATCTACTATAATTGTGTACTTCAATGCAACTCTATGCATATTCTTCTTGAGTTGTTATTTTTTTTTATTTGATATGGATCAAGATAAATTTGATTTCTATTTTTTGAGAATAGGCTCCATCATATGGGGTTGGAGTAGTTGTAAAATATTATTCGGGACATATTTGACTTGGATACGAAAGGAATACCATTTATTTGTGTTTCTTAATAGGTAGAGGTTGATGCGGAAAAATGCAGAGTCAACACTACACGACTTGGATAAGGAAGAATAACCTTGAGCACATGTTCGTTCTCCACCATCACGTAAATTAATGAAAGTTAGTGTATCATTGATTTAAATGTGGCTAAAGTACCTCATGTACTTAGTAGTAAATAAAATACAGATGAGTAAGTTGATGATGTATACGAGCATTGATTATAATTTAAATGTTTATAAAGATCTCTAAGGTTTAACTTTTATTCCCGTTTTATGCTTTTAACTTCACTACGTGATTTTTAAATTATTTTCTCCTAAACATACTCTTTTCAGTTCTAGAAGATAGAATAGATACACGGAGTTAATTGGTGTGTTAATCTCTACATGTCTATCAACAACATTTTGCATGCGAAGACCTTCAATTTTATTTTCTTTATGTATAAGATTCGATCGGTAGGATGAGGTATAAGGGTTCTCTTCTCTACTATTTCTGGCTGGAAGTACTGGTTCTGTCCAACCCGAATTCAACCCCGTTCAAAATAATGATGTTCAGGTCCGATCTGGCATATACTCGAACCCGTTCCATACCTTTGTTACAAGACCCGACCGCAACAGTTTATGATCAAGTTAGTAAAAATTACATTTTTCGGGTAGGAGGAACAACCATCATGTGAAGTAATGTTTGTAGAATAATAATTTTGTGTCTTTAGTGGGTGATGCATACCACCGCGGGTTGTTAGGAACCGGTGGGTTGGAAAAAATAATCGTAACATGTGAAATTATGTTTGTGTAATTTTTTTTTTTTTTTTGTATGTGTGGTGGAGTGACCACATACCACCGCGGGGTTGTTGGAAATAACCCTATTGATTATGTTGTATACTTTTGTATTTTATTTTGGTTCGGTTTGAGGGATACAATTTTTTTCAAAAGACATTTACATGTTACTAATTAATGTGCCTGCAAGAGGGACCCTATTTTTACATTTCATATAGTTAGCATAAACACTCAATGATATAATATTGGATGAAGAAGGACTACCGACCAACGTTGTTCACATAAATTTGACTACCTTATTTTCACGATTAATTTATTTTATCATCCCCTTTTAATTTATTATTAAAATTAACTATACTGCATGGCATGCCACGGTTAGTACTAGTTATTGTTTTCATAACTCTTGGATTTCACATGGAATGAATTAATCTATATAATATATTAAGCAAAAAGGATTTGAGCCATCTAGGCTATCCACCTCATTTAATTAGTCGGCAAAATCCTCTTCCTAATCGTCAATTCATTTGCTTAGTTGTTAAATACTTTTGTTTTCATTGGTCCAAATTATTAAATAATGATGTTGTGGGATGATTTGGTCATGTTCAAACTATATATGGTGCAAATTAATTCATATTACTTACTAAAGCAAGTTAACAAACTATAAACTGACGTTAATGCAATGACTATTATAATTCAATTATACAATTTTTCACATACTAAGGAAAGTTAATAAATTTAGACCTAAAAGAATATCAATTAAAGTCTCTAAATCATTTTTAACCCATACATATCGATCAAGCATTTCCCAATAAAGAGTGAAAAACTAAGAAATTGTCATTTAGAAGAGATCCAGAAAGAGGATATAGTTGTTTGAAATTCGAATTTAATAGTCCCGACTTTAAGCCAACTTTACTAGATGAGTAGTAACTCAAATTTAATTGAGTTGTGAAAAATTATGTTTGTAATAGAGTTAAAATATTATAGGTTTTATACGGTTGTTATATATCGTGTGTAAAAGTAAAGTGAGTGTACGAGTTTTTAATATTATTTGATTAGTTTTAAGTTTATTTGATTGGTTTAAAGTTGTTATGATAATTAATTCCAACTCGATTAAAGTCGCATTGCAAATATGACATATTTGATTGTCCGACTCAACTAAATTTGAGTTTTAGTTGTGTAAAAGAAATCCGATATTTTCTAATAGAGAGATAGAGAAGAGGAGGAGGAAATAGATATGAGTTGAATCCAAGCATTAAAAAGGGGGTTGTTGGAACTTTGAAGCAATCTTTAATACTCTTATATATAGACACAGATTTTATTAAGTTGTTTCTTTTGTAATATTAACATTGTGCTATTGTTAATACTACAATCTAAATCTAAAGCATGAGATTATTTATGAATTTAATTTTAATCATTCAATTTTTTATAAATGTGATAAGACATTGCATAGTCGCATAATGAATCACATATTATAAAGTTGAATTAATAGCACCTTTCATGTTTTAAAATTAGCAAAATGTACAAAAACCAATTTAGTATAAACCCTCCATTAATCAAATACTCAATAAACACCCCAATTTAATTATGAAGAAAATAGAAATAATTTTGAGTAAGTCTCCTGAGAGACAGTCTCTATATAATTTATCTAGAAACGGACCTATGTTATCAAGAAAATCATCGATGTTATTAATAAAAACACATATGTTCGCAATAGTAGTGTTTTTTCATATTTCAACAAGACTCATTTCGTTGACAATATAAGCTTTTTGTTTAGTAACATGAATGATTTTCTTGATAAAATAGGTTTGTCTCTAAATAAATTATCTACAGACCCCGTCTCTCATGAGACTTTGTGAATAATTTTATAAAAAATGACCCGAACAATGGGCCAGGGCACCAATTAGAGCTTCAATGGATAGAAGCTCAAAATCCTCCGAGCATCTAGCTTCCTGGCAAAAGATTTATCTACTAATACACCCACAAATCTTACTATAAGTTACAATTGAAATCTTTGGAAAAGAAACAAGCATGTGCAGGTTCCATCAATTTCAATATCTATCACTTATTTACATCAAACTACTTCTTAAAATGGCCATTGTTGATTCTAATGTTTCATACTCTCCTGCTCGCTAAATTAGGCACGCTCTTTTTTCGACGTTGGTTTTAAGAAAGTCAATGTATAGTTTATTATTTGCAGCTGGAGAGATATGATAAACATTGTAGAAAGTATGAGAAATATATATTATAAAATAATAATTTTAGTGGTCAGTGGATCTCAGTTCGCTTCTTCATCCGAAAACTCATTAATTTTAGTTCGCTTCTTAATTGTTTTTATACTACAATTCCAGACCTGCATCATTAGACGAAGAGATACTTTTTTTTGCTATTCAAGAAAGTGTGCATATATTGATGAGGAGTCAATGACACGTCAATACTTTTTTTTGAAGAATTTAAAGGTTTTATTCCAAACGAGAACAATGGAACATCAGAAATGTTCCCAAGTACAGCCATCACAAAGTGACGATACAAACTACAGTAGAAAACTCAGCAACCACAACCTACCACAACCTGTAACACCTTAAACATGAACCAAATTTAGGCATAAAACAGAAATGTAAAAGCCTCTAGGACCAGCCGCCAAAAACTCACACCTCACAACAATCACCTCTAAGACCTTGGACGAAATTTAGCTCCCTGTTGCTCAAAGATGTCTCAAAATCGAAATTTCGAGCCAAGAGTTAGGAGTACACCAAAACCAAAATGGAGAACATACCAACCAAGCGAGGAAAGAAAGAAAATGTTGGTGATTTCCCATAGAGGCGTCTGAAATCAAGAGGAAAAAAAAAAAAAAAAGTAAATGAGACATTGATTTCTGACTGACCTGAGTTTAAATTAGATTTAGTGTACCAAATACTTAAACATGATAAAAATGGTTTCTCATATTTAAGAAAATCGTGATATTTAAAGAATTTCACTTTGGTGAAATAGTCTACTAATAAGAAATTCTGCATCCACACATCAATTTTACTCATGTTATAAACTTATAATCACTATATAATATCCAACTTTTCCTAATTCCCGTATAATCGCATTTTGGGTGGTTATTTTATAATTTTGAACAATGATTTTGTTCGACAAAATTAATTCGCATAAATTCTTGAAAACTAATGAAAGTAAGAAAGAACATCACATGAATGTATGTATATATATATATATATATAGATATATATATATATATATATATATATATATATATATATATATATATATATATATATATATATATATATATATATATATATTAAGCAAAAAAGGATTGGAGCCATTTTAGGTGTCAAGTCATTCAATTTGGCAAATCTTTGCTCGATTGGTCAAGATAATGCTTTGGATGAATCTTTCATTCGATTGGTCAAAATAACATTGTTTTGCTAATATGGTGATGTGAAAAATCTTATGCCGTGTGAAAGCATTAGTGCATGAAATTCAAAATATTGTCTAAATTTTGGAAATATTACTTCATTATGAAAGTTTGATATTTATAAATATGTAAAAAAAAAAAAGCCTAAAATCCAATTAACGCCTTTTAGATCTCATCCATATAGTCATTTCAAATGAAAATGTAGTACTATGTCCTCACCTATTTATTTCACAAATAAGGAATTAAAATAATTTAAAATTTTCATGGAAACTTCAAATAAAATGTGTAATTCTCTTCAAAGACCGCTATAGTAATGATAAAAAAGATTTAACAATCATTAATATTATTAATCAAAATGTAAGATGGTTAGTTAAGGACGAGGTGCTTTTGTACAAATATAAGATGTATCATAGTAACGATATATGTTCAGATATAACTAAATTAAGGTTCGTTTCTTCAACTAAAACTCCTTCGCCTCAGCCCATTCATCTACCGCTTAGTTATATTTTATACTACAATTCATTTATTCAATTCATTACCAATTCAAGAATTTCAGCTTGAAAAGAACAGAGCCTAAGTATGAAATTCAATTTGTTATCGGTCGATTATCCAAATGTATTTCTTTAATCAGGAAGTATTTTGATTTCAATCAAATTTTACTATACATTCCCATCTAATTGCACCTACCGATGCAATCATTATCTCTTAAATTAGGACTAATTATTATCACTAAAATGTGTCGATTGTTGTAAATTATGGCAAAGACGATGCGTATTTGAGCATAAATTTAAATATAATGGCAAATGTTCATATAATGGATTTTAAATATTGTCCCGTGGAGATTGATTGCTTTCTCGACCGATTTATGTTCTTTTCATCTGAAAACTCATTAATTTCAGTTGAGTTCAGTTCAGTTCATTCAGTTCAATTCAGTTTTGTTCAATTTTATTTAGTTCATTTTTATACTACAATTCAGTTCAGTTCCGTTCAGTTCAGACGAAAAGAACAGAGCTTAATTTGTTTAGTCATTAACATTACCAATTGGGCTAAAATCATACTCTCTTCGATATGTGTGCGTTTATTCTAAAATATTGTCATTTTAAATTCATATTCATTTGACAAAAACTCAACTTGAGTCGATAACCAAACACGTGAAGAGATACACATAAGACATCTAAGTTTTAACTTTATTTATGTAGAACGTTAAAAAAAAATTCCTGAAATAATACAAAAAAAAAAAAAGTTTGTATATAGTAGTTAATATTTTACGGAAAACAAAGTGTAAGGTTTTATTAAAAATGTTTATGGTTTTAGGGAAAATGTTAAGGTTAAGTAAAGTTGGAAAGTGTGCATGTATCGTTGTAATTCTTAAGGATTTGATATGTTTAAAGGATTTTGTTACAAATTTTAGTAAACCAACAATTTACATTTTGTAAAACCACAAGAGTTGTAATTAAGAAATATAAGTTATATGCTATTACAATGGTATGTGATTACATTGCAATTGTATGGGTTAGTCAATCTAAATATGTTAGAGAGCAAGATTGTGGTAATACTATCTCAATTTGATTAATTATACATAAGTTGAAATTGTACATATTACAAACTTTTGTGAAAGACCGCCTTGAATATACAAATTCAATTCAACATTACATATTTAGTTATTTACGACAAACATCATATATATGGTTAGCTTCAAACATTATGTGTATAGTAAGCATGTGTTATACTTGAAATACATGCATTTTTAACATGCTATGTTTATAGCTAAACATGAAGCTTTGGACAAAATATGTGATGTTTGATTTGATCACTCGAAAGACGCCTATCGCAAAAATTACTCTTAACATATTTAAAATGTTCACTCTAACAATATCGATGTCTTTTTTAGTCATCCAAAGGAGTAACCAATTTGAAGACAAAATCATCAGATCAATTATACCGGGGCTTGACAATAAGCTTTGAATTTGCCAAGTATGAAAGATAGTGAATAAAGTATGAGATATAGTGAATAAAGTAGGAGAGATATTTTCATTGGGATGGAAAGTTGAAATCGGGACGGGGAGTATATATTTGCTTCATACTAAACTTTTAGGAAAATATTTATTACATTCAAACAAATTATGATTGTCGGCAATCTCCATGGAAGTCGAGGTCAGATTCTTCCTGACTTACACCCTACTCTAAATGTTAATCATATGGTTCTATGTCTTAAATAGTGATGAACGGTTCAATATAGGGCCTAGATCCTCGATACTTTTCGCTTTTTTCTTTTCATTTTGCCTTTTTCACGACGATTCCTACCAAAGATCCATGAAAATTTAAAAGGCCCAAATGGGTCCGGTAGAAGGCCCCAAACGGGTTAGAAAAGTATAATCCAAGAAGCATATTATAACTAAGGTGAATTTGATATCTAGAATCAATATTGGGAAAAAGGTTATCATCATACAAATGATAATGAGCTCATCCATGAGAAAAGTTCCGGTTTGGTTTCAATAGAGACGGCTTTTTACATCGGTCTCCTCTAATATGACAATAAACGAAGAGCCAGGACATTTATCTCTCACGTGGTGCTCTACATCCCTTCACTCTTATCTAGACTTTCAAACGGGTCCATCTAACCAAAAGTGAACTCGCCAATACCCGCTAAATAATTATTTTTTCGGGTCGAGCATCGACTCAACCCAAAAATCCGACCTTATAGTGAAATAATAATTGGGGTGGACCCATATGATACAAATGATGCATGCAAAATATTAAATTTGAGGAGCGGCGCCACACTACTGCTTACGTTAAAGAATTGGAAAATCATTGAAAAATATTATTATGTTTGTGAATTGGTATTTTTCTGGGTGTATGAGTCGACCCACAAAAATTCATCGATACATGCTAAGAAATATGTTTGTGAAATGATAATATCTTTTTTTCGGGGGAGAGAGGGGGTGGTGAATCATTTTTACGGGGGTTGTTGTCACCCCGATCCAATTAATCAGGTCATGCATTTTTTGTTTCAATTTGGTTCAGGTTAAACGAATTCGATTTTCTAAGCAAATTAACGGGTGCGGGTCATGACCTGCTAATATTTATTTGTTTCAACACCGCTGGGGGACTTAAACTGTTCGTATGATATTACGACAACCATCGAAAGTGCCCATCAAATTATGAAATAATATTATGTATTATAAGTGTTATTAAAAAAAATTATAAGTTCATCTCATTTTGCTTAAACTATGTTTACTAATAGTAATATATATATATATAAACATACATATACATATATATATATATATATATATATATATACCTCTTTCATTTTTTTCAAAGCATGTATGAAATGTCAGCATTTAATCCTTTCAAATTATAAAGTTAATTTATAATTTTGTAAAATTATTAAAAAAGTTATAGATAATATATACGACATTTTATTTTCATTCCCCGTCGAATATCGACGGGGCATTTACTAGTTATATATAAAACAACTCTTTCAAGTTATGGGGCTTTTTTTCAACCATAAGAGGTATATTAGATCCGCGCTGCTAAAGACATGTTTTATCGCCAGTTTATCACTGATGAGATTATTTTTGTAATAAGTCATTAACGCCTAATGCAGAATCGATAAATTGATCTTATGTTGTCTCCTAAGCTCATTAAAACAATAAGCTAGTTGATTTATTTTTATATATCATATTTAGCAAATCAGCTAGCTTATCAATAATTAATTTAAGAAACACTTTTATAAAAATCACTTAGATTATCAGCTAATTTTGCTAAACCAAGGCCAATCTATAGAAGATTTTTTCCTGTCCAAATAAACTTCTTAGAACCTAGAGTTAAATAAGTATTCAAAACATGATAGAAAGGCAATTTACACCATATGGTGAGGATAAGCAATAAAACACCATTCTTTCCCCTTTGCATTCCTTATTATATTTCTACAGAGCCATGAAAACCACCATAACCACAACCTCGTTAAACCACCTTCCATGGATTCCAACTCCAGTTGCCAACAAATCCATCTCCCTCAAAAGATTACACGACAGTCCTTCACTCAAACCACCAAGAACCATTGTCTTAGAATCAATTTCAAGATCAGCCCTAACTGTAGTCAATTGCAGTGGAAATGGCAGTGTTGGGAGTGAAAATGGTGGCAGTTTGAAGGACATGATGGACGATAGAGTAGACCAACTGCTTAACAAAGAAGAGAACCGGGTTCTGTTAGATGGGTTGGAGCAAGCCTCCAGAAGAGTTGAAATGGCCAAGAAACAGCTTGCTGATATTCAACAGCAAGAAGTTGAGAATAAGGCTATGAGGGATTATATCAACCAGCTCGAATCCAAAGCTTCTGAGGTATATAAAGTTATTTTCCCCATTTTTCATATGTAGTAGTAGTTGCATATATTTGATATGTGTTGCTTTAACTGTTGAATTTGGAAAATGTACTCTAGTTTGAGACTCTGTCAATTTTAGTACGGATAAGTTCCGTCTAATTTTATTAGTACTCTTGGATTTTAGTTGTTGCATACTTGACATTTGTTGATTAACACATTACCGTTGAGCACTATAGTTGCTGCTTAGTTTTGAATGTTTGTTCAAGAGAATTTGGAGGACTTAAAATGTAGTTAGTGTAACAATAGGCTAATTGTTGAAAACTAAGCACATAGAGAGAATTCAAGCGTGTACACGCTACTACGTTATAGAAACGGAATCAAGGTCGGATGATGAGAAGCCATGTATTGATGAATGATCAAAAAGAGTTGTGTGAAATTGTGAATGTTCATTTTAGGCAGGTCGGATGATGATGAAACAATTTGTTCTTTAGTTCAAGCATTAGAAACTAAGAGATTGGTTGTATTGCTTGCTTGCTGATTAATTTTAACGAATAAAGATTGCAGAATGCCAGAAGGAAATAATGGAGGCAAGATTGATGGTTGAAGAAGCAGAGCGGGCTTTGGCAGCTGATATAAAAAAATCAGGAAGTGGAGTGATGGGCAAAGATGAGGAGAGACTCGAGTCTGCTAAAGCTGCATTAATAGCTGGGGTTATCGGCACTTTAGCAGAGCTTCCGATCGACTTGGCTCATAACTGGCATTAACTCTGAACTTATACTTCCCCTAGCCATTGCTTTTGTCAGTTGTGCATTATTTGGAGTAACTTTCCGCTATGCAATCAGAAGAGACTTGGATAATTTTCACTTGAAGTCTGGGACTTACGCAGCTTTTGGCTTTGTGAAAGGTACTACTGCTTGTTAAAGGTTGTCAAAACTTGAAATTCTGTTGAGAAACTTACTAAATGTTGATAGGCAACAAGATGTCACTAAATCAGAAGAGTGGTTACAGGATATGCTCTAGGACTTTTCACATGGATATCTATTTGGTTTCAACTTTCAACTAGTAAACTAAAGATACTAACGGTGTATTGTTCCTAATGCAGGTCTGGGCATGCTTGGAGGCGGAGCTCCACTTGAGCTGGAAGCAAGCAGTATACTGTCACACGCCTTTAATGGTGCGGTATATGTTTCTGAAAGTGTTCTGATTTTCGTGTTTGCTGGAGTTGCCTTAGATTTGTGCATCAAGTTGGGTTTTCTGAGTACGTTTCCAGGTGATTTATCAGTTCCAAGGACATAAATTGCTGAAAGTTGAATAGGAAGGACTAGTGGCTTTACATTCCCCTTCTCCTTTTAAGTTTATATGCAAGGAGAAGGGTTCCCTTGAAAACAGTTGGGCAAAAATGTAGATAGTTAGTACTTTTGCTTACCCGAATCAGTAATACCAACTTTTTCATAGCTGCAATTACATCAAATGGATCCTTATTTTTGGAAATATACATGAGCTACTTTCAGATCATGTGCATATGTATACGATCATGAGAAGAAACTATGACGGAAATGTGTTGTTTCATGAGAATCTGCTGTATGAAATGTTTTAGTTTAGGCATTCAGAATAAAACGTTTCAGTCAAAATAATTTTGTCATTAAAGCTTCATACCAGAATTATTTACTGAACAACATTCGATTTCTTTGTCGAAGTTCATCTAGACATTCCCAGTTGCATGCTAAATAGCACGAAAAGGATAGAACATTAAGTTAAGATCGACTGAAGTATATCAGGGTGGAGAAACCAACTCATTTATATCAGGTGATATTTAGTGATGGAATCTCCTCAAATCGGAGTATACTCATTTCATCTTTCTCAGAAATCCAAGGATAAAATAGTTAAGAATAATTAACCTGCAGTATTTCAAGTTCCCGTATCTGTAAATCCAAGAAACTAGGGTACTACCTAAATGTAGCTTCACTCCCTTTGTAATGTAATTGATCCTTTTATTCTATGGTCACGAACAGAAAGTGTACAAGATCTGGAGAGAAACTTCATGATATAATGAAGATGTTGAACAGTTTTATTACCTTAAGAACCAAACTGAGTGCATTGTACATTCTGTATTCATACTGCTAGTACAAGGAAAATAAATGAAGATTAAGAATAAAAACCTGCCAAATCTCAATTCTAGTACTCATATGGTATACAACAACCTCCAGGAAATTGAATGTATTTGTACTTCAGAATTCCTAGTGCCAACACGTTATACGTTATGTTCATGACGCTTCAACTATGACCAGAATAACTGAGGCAAACAAACACAATCATAGAACATGGTGCGGTTTTAACCTATTAGTCTTGCTAAATGATTTGCACCTTAGTTATCCTCTTCTTCGTCTTCATTCAAGATCTCATGATCCAGTTGCCGCCAGAGAGCTCCAACCCTGTATTTCATCTCTGTAATCGCATGTCCTGATGGCAAGTTATGGAAATCCTCTTTCATCCTTTAAACCAAATTTTAAGAGATTTATTTCAGTAACAGTTTAAAAGTATCAAGAGAGGTTAATTGTGTTTCAACTTGCAATTACCTCTTCAAAGCTTTTCTTTTCCTTCTTTGCAGTAGTGAATGAGAAACGGTTTGCTATCTCATTAAATACTTGGAAGCCTTGTACATCTCCATTCTTAATGCTTGCTTCCAGCTGCCAGCAAAAAGATAATGAATCAATTCGATGCAGGTAGTAGTATTCTATAAACTAAGACAACTTTAACAGTTGAAGTTCGGAACCTGAATGTGAAAGATGCAAAGGGCAATGCTTGCGATTGGCAGCCAACTGTCCTCAGGAGATATTGATAAATTTGACCTGAAATAACAAGATACTTCTACTTTAGCTCAACCACACAGTCACACTCTTCAGAGTTTAATGTACCGTTTTTTGCCATCAATCTCAAACAGAACAGACACTACAAACACCATTCAGAAAGTATAACCAAATATGCTTTGTACAACCACACAAGAGTCTCATTCAACAACTCAAACAGGGGGGTTTACAATTACAACAATGAAGCAACAAATCACAATAGATATTTGTTTTTAAGAATAAAACTCCATAGACCAAGCAAATCTAGAAGTCTAGTAACCTTCTACAATATTCATTTCAATGCAGTACTCTTTACTTGATCCAAGCAAATCTACGATATCAACTTAAATGAAGTACTCTTTACTTGATCCAATCATACCAAGACTCAATCAATCAACCGAAAATGAAATGAAAAGATATCAACAACGATACTACGAACTCTTACAAATCAGAGTTACTTCGGCCAGCTAATTCTAAAAAACCAAATGCCTGGAATGCTTATGACTACATTTACACTACAAACAGTGAACACACTAGCTACGATATAAACTCTCAACACAGAGTTGACAAAAGTACGAAACGAGTCTGACCTCAAGTAAGGAGCCAAGTAAACAATGGCGTAAACGGCATAACGACGCCTTCCGGTATCCATCCAAGCAAACACCCAGCTCTACAACATCAGAAACCAAACACAATCTCTTCAAAACCAAACTTCCAAAGCAGTAAATAGACATGTAAATAAACATTGTGATTGAGAAATTAGAAGCGACTAACCATCCAATTGAAGTAGGGGATGAAGCTGATGATGGCCATAACAGCAAACCTAGCATCAGAAGAATCAATCAGCGATTCCTCAGCCTCCAAATCGTGTGACGGCGGAGGGAGCGGAAAAACCAGCGAGTTAAGTATGCACGCCCCGATCGCCATAGCAACTGGCGCATCCCCCGAAAGCTCCATCCCCGCCCTGCACGTTCCTCTTCCGCCATTTCTCTTCTTCCTAGTTGTTGTTGCTGCTACTACTTGGTGTGATGTGTTTGTTTTCTGATTGAGCTGGTTGTTGTTGTTGTTGTATCTAGTTGTGATTATAGCAGGCGATAGGGAGCAAGGGTAAGGGGAGGTGGAACTCAGGCTTAATGGCGGCGGAGGCATCTAACGTGCGCCGGTGATGGATTGGGGAAGAAGAAGAAGAAGAAAGGAAATGGACGGAGACTTTTTCAATTTACTTTTCTTTTCACTAGCAACTAGGGCCTGTTTGGTTTTTCCGTTAATTATATGGGTTAGTGGCTATAATGGAGTATCCTTGATTAATAATATCTCCGTCTCAAATTTCAATTCCCGCATTAAATTTTCGTAAGTACAAATTTCAACTTACCACTCTTAAATGGAAATGTGTCTATGTTTTATTGATTATTCAATATCAATCATACTTTTTTTTTCTTATTTTTACTAATTTATTCACCGTTATTTGAAAAAAACCTGAGTCCCCGACGGAGGGAGTATGAATGATGCTGCTTACTGATTGGTCATTGGTTTAACAATTTATGTACCTACCAACTAGTAGCAGTTAGTCAATTACCATGCCTTGTATGTATGCCAGCTTAATTTACGTGATCAGCACTAGTATATATTTCTTCTGGGAATGTGTGAATTGTGGTGCACTAGTATACATACACTACACGAGAATTCACGAAAATTGTTCAGTGATAAGGTTGTCCAGTACCAAAATGCTTCAAGGTTTTTTTTTTAAAATTTGTTTATGACGTTTTACCCTCATCTGCTACCCTTTAGACGCGTGAAACCACAACAATTTATGACATGTCCAAGCTCAGAATACATAAATCACATAAATTTGTTTTTCATGGAATCTGAAAACCTGTGACCAAGAAATATTAGTCGTAAATATGTTTAGCAAGCAATTAAAATTAAGAAAATCAGATTAAAATATATGTTTTTAACCAAATTTTGTTAGTTTTAATCGATTTCCAATCAATCATTTTAACCAAGTCATCCATCCGTGGGTCCGTATGAAAATGATCAATTGAATCACCCTTCTTGTCTTTATTCAGGAGGAAAAGGATGCAAATGACCAATCCAAAACATCTTGGTACAATCTTTCAGTTCACTTGAGGTGGTTTTAGTAATATACTAATATTACACCATCTAGGTTTCCGTTCAAGAACCAACTTCTCATTTCATTGAACTTTTCTACCAATGACTCCATTCAAGAAATTGCAATGAGAATCATCAATGGCAGCTCCTAATACAATGGTACAAGTGTTACTTTCACCAAATTTTTGTAACAGATGCACGTAACATATCATATCCATTTTCCACCAAATAAAATGCTACTCCGTGACTAGCAAAACAGAAATAATACAGTATTTGATTAAAAACTCCGACAACCAGCTTATCAAAATGTAATTATTAAAAATAATTATTGATATATGATATGATATATATTTTTTATAATATATATATATATATATATTTATATGTACACAAGCATTACAAGTTACATATGGTAGGGTGAGTCTAACAAAAAAAAAAAAAAAAAAAATAGAAATGACGATCTACATTGCATATGATAATACAGATTACATGTTCCTGTAATTTTCTTTTTTGGAGTGACAGGCAAGGTACCAGCAAATCATTCACACTGGGCTCGAGCCTAAAGCGCCATCTCTCTTCACAAAGAGCCACTTCCTCTTGCAGCAACAATAACTTAGGACTCTTAATCTCATCAGCAACACGCTTATTGCAGACAAGAAGACAACACGAAGCATCACAGAAATATCAACAATATATCCTTCAGTCTTCAACATGTTCTTCACCCTGTAACCCAATAGACATCAGTCCGTTTATGTCGTATACATCACTGGTATTATGAACTTGCAAAATTTCTGGTTATACAGTTATACTACATTTTTTAAGGACAAAAACCTTGTGTTAGACGGCCTAACCGTTATACACCTTCAGTATTATAACCATATCACAACTCACTTGAGTGTTAGTTGCATTTCCTTAACTTGGACTCAGTCCAACTGTTGGACTGTCGCTCACAAGTTCTTCTCTTTCCAAAAACCCTCGGCACCAAAGTTCCCCTTTCCAGATTTAGGAAGTTCTTATGGCAGAATGAACTTTCTAGATTTGGTTAGAAAAGTTTGGTGCACAGATTTAGGAAGTATAAGGTATTTTGCTAATTCAAGATTGGGGGACTTGATGCAAGTAGCAATAAGCATGGGAGACTAAATGAGTAAAGCCAAGAAGGATACACTTTGTCTGAAATCCTTACCCGAGCCACAGGAGGGGTTCTACTCAAACATTCAAGACTAAGCACCCATCAGTTATGAATCTCCTTCTCTTCCATCTCCATCCTCCTCACGTGCAGACATAGCATCTATTCGCTGTTGTAACTGCCAGCAAAACAATATGAATGGGTATCAGCCACAGGGATTCACATAGTCGAAATTAATGTTGCATAAACAATATTATACTCACTTCCATGTGCTTTACTCTTTCCACAGTTAATTCATCTGTTAAGCTAATCATCCTGCAAGTGGCAAGACAGGGTTATGCTTTAAAAGAATGGTGAAGTAGTAACTTGGGCACTATTAGGTTTAATGATTCTCCAAATCTATGAAGTTGCTAGAGATGCACCTTGACTGAAGTTCTGCGATCTTCAAAAGCAGCATAATGCTCCTTTCAGAAACTGGTTCAATCTGTTCATTGGAAAATGCATTAATGAAACCCACCAACCTACATCAATTTCTGAAAGAATAATTTGACTGGTGACAACTTGGTATAATTTGAATCCAAAGCTGGGTGAATAAAGCAAGATCGATTGAAAATTCTGAAGCTTCAGATAGAACGTAGACAAACATAAAAGCCCATATAGGGTAAGTCTAGAAAAAACCTAATGGCAAATGGGGCAGTTTGGGTTTTAGTTAACCACATTTTCAGCTTCTGCTTTACTGGAAACGAGTCTAGAACATAGGTTTCGTATTTGAAGCTGTAATATCCTTTCCCAAATCTCTACGTATGGAGAAGATCTTATATGCACCTAACTGAAGAACATGAGTTGTGTGCTTACATTGCCATTAGCCTCTGAGCCACGGGGTAAAGGAGGTAGCTTCATACTTTGAGGAGCTGAAACAAAACAAAAAACTTCAGTATATCTAAGCTACAGAAACAGAATAGCTTGTATGACCACAGATATACACCATCAGATTTTCAAGTTGCATTCATTTTCAACCTCTGCTGGTTGCAAGCTACTCAACAAGTTCATGATAAGATCCTGCAGCAGGGGAAGATGGATAAGAACAATGCAAAACAAGAGCACAACCTAAACAACATAGCAAATACTCCATCCATTTCACTTAAAGCTTAACAATTTGCCATTTTGGCGTTTATTTAAGGCTTAAAATTTCCTTAAACGAAACCCACCATGTCCACTTATTAATTTTTTGATCACCATCTTTCAGGCTTTATATGTTCTCTCTTACTTTTAACCATCCTCTTACTACTTTATCAATATGAACGATTTTTTACTCAATCACCTTAATGTTCGAGCCATTGTAATGTAATTGTCAAGCATTAAGTGAAATGGAGGGAGTTAACAAATCCAGTAAAGAGCTCACTTGCTGAAGTGATGTTTGCTGGAACAGATTTTGAAGGTGAGGCATGAGGAATGAGGCTGGCAAATTGCTGCTCCCAACATCCTTTAATGACTGATTTTGTGGCTGAAACACCAAAATTAATATATTCATGACACTGAAACAAATTAACTGAACAATCTATTTGCAAGACCGAGATCAAACGATAATTTATGAGTTGAAATGAGCACATACCATTTGCTTGGAATCAAATACCCAGTTTCCCACGCTAGCAGACTTCCTCAGTGGTGACACCTGAGAAGCACACAAGAAAATGGTAAAGATAGAGCGAAGTATCTTTATAGTCATCTCAAAAGAGTCAAAACAACACACTTCGTCTTACCTGAGAATTCGCTAGAAACTGTACCTAACGGAAGATCCTAGTATACATATTTTAAGTTAGCAGAAGTCGCAACAATAGATTAAGCCTCAACAAAATTCACCATTACCTTTACAAGATCGACATTTTCTGATGTTACAGAGAATCGCCCTTTTATTTGCACCAGATTGGTCTTGGGCTTTTCATCCAAGGAATCTTTAAACCCTGGAAATGGAAAAATACTGATAACGTTTCTGACTTCTAAGGAATGTAAACGTGTACATCAGTAATACATGACATTCCAAATTGTAACAATTACCTCCGGAAGATTTTATCGGAGCTGATAAACTGTTTGCGGAAGCTCGAGTAGGAAGGTTTAGTGGACCACTTAAGCTTGGAGATCTCCTTGGATGTGGAGCCTTCTCAGCCACTGGTTGGTTATCAATCTCAAACCTGACAATACAATTTTGCCAAACGATTTAGCAATGCAAATATAATTTTGCTAATAAGTGCAGCAATATATAGCTTTTATGACTTGATTGAAAAAAGAGAGGAAAAAAAAAAGAAGAAGAGGCGGCCCAAATGTATGTAGAGAATGGAGAACCAATTAATCTATTTAAATTTGCATGTTTACTTTCTTATAGGCAACAGATGACGACAAAATGGAACTTTTCCTCTGATGGGCTGCAACATTTTAGAATGAGCAATATGCAGTCATTTGGGCAAAATTATAAACTGATGATTTGAAGTGCATATTTGATTTGAGTAGAAACTATCGAAGACGTGAGATAATTGACATTAAAAATATTACGAAACAGTGTTTTATCCTTTTTGAAAGATATCATGGTAGTTTATTAAAATTGTAGTAAAATCAAATATAAGTTATACATGGCCTCGTGAAACTACTTGACCACTCACAATCTGAAACCACAACCTAGATAATGATTAACAATTTGGGCATAACAACAGAATAAGAACCACTGCAGTAAACTATGGTTTATGAGCATCGGTAAAAAAAAAGGAAGAGGGCATGAAGCTTCTCTAAAACTTAAATAAGTTCAGTGTCCAGCTAAACACCAACTTTCTGCCCCTAATCACATTTAAATGTTCTCATTCTACAAGCATAAATTGTATAGGAATGACAGATGAAGCAGTCAATAAAATTATAGGAAACCTTTCTAAGTTGCGTTCTTTCTGACTGCGTAATGACTTAGCATAGTACCAGGCGTGAGTGGTCCACTTCGCTTGGCAGGTCTTCCAGTTAGAACTCTAGTCTTTGCTTATGATCTTTCTCCACCAATGGTGGAGGAGGCTCGCTTTTGATCCAGCCTTCAGAAGGCCAGCTTGGCTGATAATCAAACTCAGCTGAATTCCCTTCAGTGGTATGATTTTCAAAAACAGGCACTTCGCTACCATTTGAATTTTGTCTGAGAAAGAGAAAGTAACAAAAGCATAAGAAAAACCTACATAAACCAGAAAATGGATGGCACATGTTCATCACTGTACCAAAGAGTGATCTTGAAAAACAAAATTAAACCGTGGATAGATAAATGTCTGATGCATCCCATGAAGCCATAGAGGAGGTCTCAAGCAAAAAAAGTGAAGCAAAGATTTGCTAAGAGCCTATAATCACCTGCTAATATAATTGCTTGTAGATAACTTTTTCAAGATCGGGTGTATAGGAAACCTATGAACAAACAAACAACAAATTATATTTTCTCTAATAAGTTGCTAGAATGAAAGTTGTGAATTACATGGATGCACATTCTTAACGGACAGCTTTTAAGGAATGCATCGGTTTATGACGATTGTAAACAACCTTCTGGTTCATATGATATCTTGCATTGTCTTCCTCTTTCATTTCGTCAATTTCATCCTCCTCCTGCAACTGCAAAAATGGGAGAAGATCAGATACACCATTTGAAATGGCTTATAGAGGTTACTTACTAATGATGGATTGACATAAATTTACTTGGGTATGCACATACCAAAGAGGCTTGGATCTTCAAATCCTCGACATCAAAGTTCCATGCACTTACTCCTCGCTGGTACTCACTCTGAAAGAAAAATAAGTTCAAAAATCAATAAACACACGCGTCTGGACCGGAAGCAAACGAGAAAAATATATTACTCCATATATTCCAAGGAACAGTATGATTGCCGCCTCTCTAGTTTGCTACAAATCTCCTACTTAATACAGCAGTGCCGATATTGCTTGGGAAAATATGGAAGCAGATTGAGATTGAAATATTGAATCATAAAATGATTAATCAAAGTACATTGATGGAGGCAGCCTATTCCAGCATGAACACAGTAGAATTCTACGGGTGTGATTTAGATAGGATTCCGGTGATTATCATGCACACAAGCAGAGGAGCCAGCAAAGTTCTGGCCTATGTTAACATTGAAGAAAAGAAGGAATAACCAAAATCTCCATATGGTTGAGCAATGGATTGGTATCACTCGAAGAAAACTAAATGTTCAGTAGACCGTCAAAAGATTCAAAAAAATAAATTTGGGGAGGAAATAAAAGAGGCTGCTTGCATGAGTTGAAATTCTTTTGCATATATTAACCCATGACAACAGAAGAAAGAATTAGTTATCACTAACATGCAATAGGCTTTACATGTGCACAATGTTAGATCTCTCTGAACCCAATATTTGAATCTATAATGGAAGAAAGACCAACTTATGGTCATGCTTCGAACCTGAGACATAGCTTCTTGATCCGCTAGCCATTTTCTTTAAAGCAAGTTGTGCAGCATCTTTAATCTGTGCATGAAAGCCACAATTATGTAAACAAATAGTCCAGAAAAGAATAATAAGAAGATTTTAAACCTCCAATGATTAACATAATCAAGATCCACCTGCAGATCTTTGACACGCTTCCACAGTGGTGGCAAGTCAGCAAATAGCTTTCTCAGAGAATGTTCTGGAGGCTTTGCGCTCTTAAAAAAGGAATGCTTCAGCAACTTTTCTGCAGTAGGCCTCTTTGTTTGATCTTTCACCAAGCACATTGCAACCATTTCTTTAAAGGACTGTTCAAAATGAAATTTGCTTTATAACCACTGTGAAACCAATAAGCTTATGCCATACTCAACGAGTAGTTGGAGATTAAAGTACCAAAATTACCTTTGAGAACCTTTTATCACGATCGTAATCAAGTCCAGGAGGGGCATTTTGGATGGTCATTAGCAGAACCTGTTAAGAGGGTGAAGGGTATATTCAAGAAGTGTTTGCCACATTAACCACAAATGCAATGCGTCAAGTGGATGTCCCTACCTTCATTGGAGGATATTTTGAAAATGGTGCATGTCCATGAGCCAACTCCAGCGCGGTGATTCCAAACGACCAGATATCGGCCCTGTAATTTTATCAGAGGTTCAGAGAGTTTTAAAATCTCAAGTAAAGCAAATATTGCACTTCCAATACCAATGATTGAGAATAAGAATGTACAAATCCAAAATCGAGTAGACAGCATTCCCGAATTATCACATGCATGCAAATGAGATCTTTGGTGACTCTTTACTCAAATATCTGGACGCATGAAGACTTCTTTTATCATGAATGGTAAGATATTATGTGAAAGATTGAGTAAACCCACTTGAAATCGTATCCAGTTCCAGGCTGCAACACTTCTGGTGCCATCCTGTGGAGACAAATGGAAGACATAATTAGAGATCAAAGAACAATCTATTAGAATAATGGAGGGTTTGCTTGGATACAAAGCAAAAATACCAGCATGGAGTTCCCACAAAGGTATTCCTTGAGCGTTGTCTGTCGCCTCTGTCGAACATACATGCTGAAACACCAAAGTCACCAAGCTTCACCTCGCCACCACTGTCCACTAATATATTTCCAGCCTGCAAAAGATAGTGTCAGGCAAAATTGAAGTAACCAAAGAATGTATGTGAATTCAAATGCAACTCAAAAACAAGTAACACGGTCACACAAAATGGAGTTCTTTTACCTTCACATCGCGATGAATATGGCCATGCTGATGAAGGTACTCCAAAGCCTTCAAAGTTTCTTTCAATATAGATCCAATTGCAGGTTCTTCAAATCCTTCAGGATATGCAGTTTTCATGAGATGCAGGCAGGAGCCCTCAGCCATGTATGGCATGACCACCCAAAGGTTGTGGTCAACAACAAATGAACAAAAAGATTTAATGATATTAGGATGATCGATTAAGCTCATTGTTTGAGCTTCCCTGCGAATGTCATCCTGCAAACACAGTAGAAAAGTTACACAAATGAGTAACAAGCTCAGCCCATTCACTGTGTTTGAGGGTAAAGGTCCCTGTCACTTAAAACAAAAAACACTGAACACTAGACATCTCTATTTCAGGTCAAGTTCAAACAGATTACAGTGCTTGGAGAAAACCAGAGTTCAAGTATGATACTG
Source organism: Plantago major (assembly GCA_026545765.1). Taxonomy (NCBI): domain Eukaryota; kingdom Viridiplantae; phylum Streptophyta; class Magnoliopsida; order Lamiales; family Plantaginaceae; genus Plantago; species Plantago major. Next base: position 45,901 of record JAIFAC010000165.1, on the reverse strand, counting down.
CCACAGTAATATGCATCTATATTCCTTACAGAATGGGAACTTAATTGGATTTAATCTTTACATCATATTGCTTGTTCATTTGATCACCAAGACATGCTTCATAAGGTGCAAGTACAACCATCATATCCTATTTTCTGAACCTAAATGAAATTCAATCATCTGCAATCTATTTTCATAAGACAGTTGCTACCAACTCGCAGTTTTGCAGGTTATAAAAAAAAAGTGTACTGGCAGAGCAAAAAAGAACTACGGAAGCTCTCCATAAAATCACATTTGAGGAAAATACACAAACCCCAGAATAATATATCTAAATTCTGTTTCCACCTGAGGAAAAGAATAACTCAAATAATCTATACAGAAGGTTTTTTTTTTTTTTTGGGGGGTGAGGTGACACAGTGAGGAAACTTACTGTTACGCCAGGCCCAGTGATAAAGAAAATTCTAGGATATTTGGCACATTGAAAAAAGAGCAAAAGCTATATGTATATTCCTAAGATGAACATTCCTAGCTGTGGAGGATTTATGCACTAATCGTATGATAGTGTTAAATATTGTGAGGCTTTCCCACACGCAAACATAACTATAGTAAAACGATAAGCAGAAACTCCCAACAATATGTTTCTTATATTATGCAGCTTGGCCCGCTCTAACTTAACTACCACTGCCTTTTATCACAATTTTTTCTGAGCTTAGTCTATGGATGGTTCATAGACGCTGTACCATTGTCATCTACATCATATTTACCATAAATGTAAATGTATTTATCGTAATGCCAAAGCGATGTGGATACATGACATCAATCAGGTCTAAAATAGGTCAGATAAGAATTTCCCCCAAGGCCAATTGGTGTACTATTTCTGAAATTCATGGCTTCAATATCTTGATTCGAGATCATCATGTAGATCCCATGTCCTGTATGCTTATTAAAGCACCCCAGAGGACCAATGTAAATGTAAAAATGTTCAAAAATCCAGAACACGATGAGTTTGACAGGTCCTGGATTATTGACAATCTATAGCACCTACCATCTAATCTGAATATTTTTCTTTTCAATACGATGGAGTGATGGCAGATGTGAGAGGAAAGGGAAAAAAATCAATGGGTACTGCAGGCTTTTAGCAATGTGGTATTGGAACTAGGCACTCATCAATATTTACAACTTACTGCGCATTAGATGTTCTAAAGAGGTAAAGATTTTCTTTACTAATAGAAGTCTTGAGAATATATTTTAATTTCACACACTATAGCTTCGGTATTGATGCAATATCTGATACCAATGCAAGATATATGGTATGGGGATTCAAACTTCAATATGGGCAAAATCCCAAATATACGATACTCTGGCCTTATGATAAGATGCTCTTAGAGATAACTTAGTTCATGATGCTTAAATTTTAGAAATAAGGTCGAACTGTTTTAAAGTTCTCAGCCTTTCCCTGCAGTAGCACTTTGTACTTCAATTTTGGGTCTGAGCAAACAGTCGTGCAGCCTTAGTAGACAAGTAATATATTCCCCATACTTGTAGAAGTAATTGAAGAACGTAAATTATGTCCATTCAACACTCTTGTCTCCACAACCACAAGGTGCTACGGCAGGCTTTGATGAACCAATGTAAAATTCACCAATTGGCTAGAAAGAGAATTCCACAGAATCAGAGGTTAGGGTTCCAGTTTGGGAATAAGTTTTCCGTTTTCATGCTGAAAATGGATATAATGATGTGATTGATGACTTTACCCTTTGCCAGCTGGCACTTGTAAATCGTGTGTGTCACAAAGACCATCAACATCACATTGTGGAGAGGGAACAAAAGGGCACATTTTGTAAATAGAGTGGCACTTGCAGCCTGTCGCTCTTTCTCGGAGTTATTGAAAATCTGCTGAGATTGGTTGTTAAGAACTTCAGAGCAATTCAGCCTAAACATAATATTCCTTGACTTAAGAGATAGTACTAATGTTTGGATGAGCCCAGATACTACTTAATTTTATGTTCAACATGCCCATTTGCATGTTCATCATAGTCCCAGTAGTATTATAGCCTTATAATCACAACACATGTGACTCAATTTCAGGAATATGACTCACATCACATGGCATTAGACATTGAACATCTAGGGCATGATCCAAATCCCTAATTGCTATCATCAAACTGCACCCTGCAACAGCTTAAGCCCATCCAAAACTTAAACTTGATCTTAAGATTTATTAGTAACCCTTACATCACACTTCACAAATTCCATAATGCCAACAACTTATGAACTTCCGAATCCAAATGCAATAATAGTTTACGTCTCTACAAGTATATAGGAATTTTTTCAGTAAGTGATGATATCATGATATGAATCAGTTACGTTCGCAAGCAAGGCTACACGACACATATATTTGAGTCATGCGTAGAAATGTTACCCGTGCAACCCAATCCTTCTGGCTAAATTAAGTACGGCAGCGAAAATCATATTACAGAACAATCAATCAAATACCCAATCGCCACAATTTACAAAATTGGATCACCCTAACCACTCGGCCCATTAAACAACCAACCAATGAGCTACAAAACCTCAAACAGGCCAGACAATTGCTACATAACCAAAGCAACACACAATGAGGCAATTCCAAACCAAAATCAACACAAACCAATTCAATTCCAAAACTCAGTTAACTTCACCTTCAGCAATAATCAATCTCAGTTACCTAAATTAACTACGGTAGTGAAAATCGTATTACAGAAGAATCAATCAAATACCCAATCGCCTTAATTTCCAAAATTGGATCACCCCGACCACTCTGCCCCGTTATACGACCAACCAATGAGCTACAAAACCTCTGACAAGCCCGAAAATTGCTAAATAACCAGAACAGCACACAATGAGGCAATTCCAAATCAAAATCAACACAAACCAAACCAATCCAATTCGAAACCTTAATTAACTCCACCTCCAGCAACAATCAATCTCAGTTACCTAAACTCTAATCACATAAAAAGTCAAAACGCTTTAAACACAGATCAGAAATCAGTCGAGCTGAAGTAAGCTAGAATCAAGAGAGAAGCAAAAGCACACATATCGAGGAAACAGACAAACCAGATTGCTATTGCATCGGTCGAGATCCAAAGACTTGACAGCTACAACTTCATTGGAAGGCAAGTAGATCGCCCTGAAGACGGTGGCGCTTGCACCGTACCCTACTTCTTCGAGAAGATTGTAATCATTTGGATTCAAGGAGAATTTGTTGCTCGACATTTCTTCAGGTTGAAAATTGAAATCAATCAATTCAAGGAGAAAGACTACTGTTTTCCCCTTTCCTTTTCACCTGGTTTCAACTTTCACTTCTAGATGAATTGCTCTTCTTATAACTCTGGACTCTATTCAGTTCAAGTCTCTGTTCTTCTGAGACTCTCTCTCTCTCTCAACAAGCCTTCCCGAATTATTAGCGATAATTTTAATAAGATTTTGTTTTCTATTTTCTTTCCGTGAAAGGTAAATAAAATTTCCTTTTTCTGGGGTGCGTTGACTACAGGATAAAGGCCCATAGGGACTACAGTACAGAGGTGAGGACTGAGGAGCTGCTGATGCTGGGTAGGATCTTCTACGCACTCATACCTCTTCTATTTCCTGCAACCTTCCTTTTGTCCGGTTCATTAACTCATGGTAAAAATCGAAAAATATACTCGAGGTTGTACTCTGTAAATAAAAACGATGTCCTCTTTGTTATATTTCATCTTCATTAAAAGGACATGCATAAGATTGATTTTAAGATTTACAAAAATTAAACCAACCCACCTATTCGGGTGATAACAATGGCGGGCGGATTACTACATTAACATATCCATCAAATTAACAAAATATTTTGAAAGCAAGAAAAATGTAAGCACATTTTCACTGTAGTTTCTTAGTGTATACATGAAATAACCCTAGTTTTACTTTTATTAATCTATTATATATTTCTATATATTCTTTTAAATGACAATTAATTTGTTTAATATATATACATTTTTTTGTTATGTAAACAATATGGTGGGTAATGTTTGTACTCAACCAACCCACCACCCACCCACCAAATGGGTTATGAAAATTTTAACGCATAATTTTTTAAAAAAATTAATCATGGACGCGTAGAGATTTGTTTAAAGTGACGTACGATCATGGATTGTTTCAGACACCCCTAATCTTCACCACGAGCAATATACACGTGTGTATTATTTATGTAGAAGATGAATAAAAGAAAATTTGAACAAAGAGGGCGGGATAATCATATTTTCCGTTAATTTGAATATTTACATATTAGTAATGCAGATGGATAATGAGACTTTCATTGACTTTTATGTGTTGCCGTAATTGGATTAAAAAAAGATGATGTAATTGGGTGTTGACTTTTAGATCTTGTAAAAATCGTTGAAATTTATTAATCAATTTATAGATATCTAGTAGGAGATGCGATCAAAATTGATTGACAGTAGAATTATTGATGTATATTTACTCTTATTGGCGCGTACAGTGCGAGTGTAATTATTGGAATTATCTTATGAATTATAATATCTAGTATAATTAATTAGTTTTGGTGAGAGTATTTTTCATGCACCAGTCGAATTCACAATGATTTATCGATATTTACCAATTGAAAACCAAGTATTAATACCTAGTTAAAATTTCATAGATATGTTATATAAATAAAACATATCATTTCAAAATGTTACTACTTCTTAAGGAAATAAATTCATCGGGTTGGCTAGGGTTTCCTGGTTCGACGCATCCATCGGGTTTCAAAACATAGGTTGAAGGATGGAGTTGCATAATTTAATGAGCCAATGCACCGGTCTCTTAAAAAACGAAAGATGTTGGAAAAATGGAGGTATTTGCAATTTGCAAATGACATTATTAATTTTCTATGTATCAGTTTGTTCAATATGTCAATTTTATCACTATTTTAATGTACAAAGTGGAATTTCTAAAGTTTTTGTGAAAGTTGTATAACTATAGTTATAATGGTTTCCTTTATTTATTTATACTTTTTTTAAATCAAACTTTATCTCATATAAAAACTAGGAATATCTTTTACTATCATTTAAAAGAAAAGGATCCTAAAAATACAATTATTGTTAGAAATTATAGAACTAATATGATAAGAAAGAAAGAAGAATAATAAGAAAGGACAGAGTAGAGTAGAAAAATATATCATTCATCTTATCAAATGATTCAAGTGTACACAACATACATCATGAGCCACTATTTATAGGCTATAAGTAGGAGATTTAATCTCATCATAAAGTATACAAAGTAGTGGGGTGATTGGTGTTGTAAATACAAGAATTACAATAGTATATAAATAGTGCCCTTTAACCCACATTCAATAAGAGAACATGGAGAAGTGGAGAAGGTGAATGGACATTCATCAAATATCATATTATTATTACATAACACTCCCCCTTGAATGTCCATTGACTTGAGAACGTGCCTCGTTAAAACCTTACTAGCAAAAACCGAGTGGGAAAAAAGTTTAGTGAAGGAAAAAGAGTACATCATCCTTATTAAAAGAAAATATGCTTCGGTAATACTGCCTCGTTAAAAACCTTACTAAGAAAAACCCAATGGGAAAAACCTTAGTCAAGGAAAATAGTACAGTGTGTATTTGCTCCCCCTCATGAGTGCATCATTTCATTTATATCCACCATATTCATATTGTCTTCTGGACAATTTGTTCGTCGACAACATCAACATTATATGTTGAACGTAAATCGCCTTCAAGTAACTCCATCCATCATGTATCTGAATTATCTTCAATATGCAGCGAATGTCCCTCCATATATTGTTTGTCACATAAGTCCTTGAGTGTTTCTGCATGGTTAGAATAAGAACACACAAAAATTGTCGATATATACGTTTATCTTCATGAGAAGAACGTCTCAAGCACTTGAAAATTAAATTTCTTCAAACTATATTTTAAGTTCTCTTCAATAGGATATGTGATCACTTTGAAAACTTTGCAAAAGATCTTGTCACTAGGAAATGAGTTCAAAATCTCTATCATATTTGTAAATATAACTATCAAGTTATATAACCTTGTCTTTACAAAATATGTCACAATCATGGAGAATGGAGATAACCATATACGTGCTTATAATGTCAGATCGTTAAAACCTCATGCATTAAAAAATTCAATGGATAAAAAAACCTAGTCAAGGGAAAAAGAGTGCAACAATTGCTCATGGAATGCGCAAACGTACTCATTGCTTTGCAATCGTAATCTCCATTTACTTGATAAGATACATACATTCTTCAGGATGTATAGTAAGGAATAATAAAATTCCTTCTAACTCAAAAGTTAGAAATTTGAATTCTTATTTGACATATGCTCGATTAAGGTACTTCTAGACCATGTCAATCTCAAGGTTAACAAGAGTAATCGTTGTAAATATTCATTTACATGCCCAAACTTCAGGTTTAAGCTATCATTGATGTAATCAATACTACTCTTCACGAGTCTTGATAATATTATCTCATACTTCACTTGTTCAATGTGTTGAATATACATTTTCATGTCGACAACGTGAAGTTGATTATAGAATGAGTGTATAACAATTACATAATATGAAAGCCATATTTTAATATATGGTTATTCCTTTACATTTATATTATCCACATTTATTTGACTATTTGAATCTCTATTAGGATCAATATATATCCATTAGTTGTTCTGATGTACTCCCCTTACAAAAGATTTATATCGTTTTGTCATCATAGACGTTGTGATAGAATTAAATCATTTTTATTTTTCAAAATATCACTGCCTATATAATGCCTTCATATTACAACTTTACCACGCTGTGTTAATCCTATTGAACAATAGTCCCACAACTTAAAAATAACTTAAATAACCAGCGAGCGTAATTCAACTAAAATATATTTAAGCTCTGTTTACCACTAGCTTTTCAGCTAGCTTTCCAACTCTATTAGCTTTTTTTTACCATTGACTAATAAAAAACTCGTTATTGAACGTTATTTTCTTTTTTCCAAATGAATAAAAGCTAATGAAAAGAAACTTCCCTGAGTAGCTTTTTTGAAAAAGAAGGAGCTTTTTATATTTTTATTCCGAAAATATTCCTACCCAAATTAACCTAAATTAGACTAAATAAAATAAGAAGTAAAAACACCCATATTACCAAGCAACGAATTCTATACATCATGCACCCAATATTATCACCCAAAGAATTTATACACATCAATTACTAATTTTTTCATTACTAAGTTAAATGCCCAACGATTATTTCTTTCAACTTCGATAATTTTGACGACGTTATTAAAGCCAATGAAAGACATTAAATATATATTATAATTATTGGACAAAATATGATATATTATTATTTAAAAACTATAGACTAATAATAATAAGAAAAGTTAAAGACAAGAAAAATAAGAGAATGCTTTTATGTCATTTTACAAAAATACTAGTTAATTTTTCACTAATTTGCTAAACACCTACATTTAAAACCAATTAGCCATTAACTACCAACCACTAACCAAATTAGCTGCCATTTTTCCAGCTATCAAATTTTCACCATTGTAGATGTAGCCTTAGAATGAAAGCTAGCAATAATAACTTAAAAATGAAAGAGAGTGTCAATCAACTAGAATATATTTGGGATGAAAGCTAGCAATAATTACACTAGATACTATATCTAGTATGGTAGTTACCTTTAAGCTTAAGCAATATAAGTTTCAGTTGTTTTCAACTGAAAACTCATTCAATTCGGCCTACCATCTCATTATATTTTATACTACAATTCAGCCTATTACTCAATTCAGCTAACTAATTCAATTCACCATTTAGTAAATTTCAAATGAAAAATGTAGTTAAAATGGTCGTGAACTTGTGATATAATTTGTAAAACCCCATATTTTACTTTGCTTTTTCTAATTTGTTATTTGGATTTATTCTCCTTTTAATTATCAAGTAATTAATTAATTAGTTTAATAAGAGTTAACCAAGTAGACCAGGACTCTTATTCTCCTGTGTTTCTTTCTTTCTTGCCCCTTCCACGTCTCTCTCTCTACAAAATCTCTATACCATCTTATTGATTCATAAATCTTATGTTAAATCGATCTTTTCCTTAACCTACCGTAGATAAAAACCTACGCTGCCTTCTAGCAACCTTAGACAGAAAACAACGAGCGTTCTTCCATCTCTTTGTGTTTCACCTTCCTTGATATTACCCATCTACGTCATCACTTTTCTCATGAACCGCAGAGGAGGCTTGAATGTCTAGTCTTGTTGTTCTTGGTTTTAGTTACTAGTGAGCTAACCGTTCTTACTTGGGTGAGTCTCCCTTCTCGACTTTTCGTTACGTTATGGTTGCGAGTTAGAGTTTTGTGGGGTGGAATTTGTGTTTAATTGTAGTTTATTTTTGTGCGTTAGATTGCGTTTCTGTATGATTGCCAAGAGAAATAGCCAGTTCCACACCTTGTTGAACCGCAAGAAATTCTGCAATTTCTGGACAAAGAATATAGTCTATCTTTTTCTTGCGCCAAGCTACAATCTGCCCCGAACTGTCTCGTATAATTACTCCAGCTGCATTAATGTGTTTCAGGATCGAAGCATCCACATTAATTTTAACTGTGTCTCCAACAGGTGGTGTCCATTGTGACGCCGATTCTGGTGGTCTGGGTTTCGCAAAATGATACTGTGTGCGTCCTTGAATCTGCCATGATAGTCTGCCGCAAACTGTACCAGTTCCATGGGATCGCCTTTTCTTCCGTCATGTACTATAGTATTTCTATGGTGCCGAAGACACCAACCAAATGCAACCAAAAAGCTCAAACTGTTGCTTTGTTAGTACCTGCTTAACAAACAAAACCCAATCCCACATATCAGTTTTTGGGACCATAATAATTTGTCCAGGTAAGTTAGAAACTGCCCAAATTAGACGCGCAAAATGACATGAGCTAAATATTAAGAATATGTTTTGTTGCTGTATTTCCTTTTAAGTTGATGTAGATGTTATTAATTGTATTATTACGCACTATGACCCGTCGAGTATAATTAAAAAGATTAAGTATATGAAGTTTTACTGTAATTACAATAACATTTTCAACTTGCAAACATTTAAATTTTACAGTCGATTAAAAATTTATAAGTCATTAGTATCAGCATAAGCTCATATTAATTAAAACAACACATACATGTAAATACTAACAAAAAGTAATTTTCGTGAGTATTGAAATACGCTTAATGTATATAGATGTAATGTACTTATATATAATTACTCCATCTGGGTTGCCGAACACTTGCCAAACACTTTTTTGTATCTTTTATAATAATAGTGATAAACTTGCCAAACACTTTTTTGTACACCATCTTGCTGTCGACTTTGCCATATAATGCGTTTCTACCATTCTTGTCGCAAATCAATACTAATATAACCTTTCTAATGGTGATCTGAATAGAACAATATTAACTTACATTGACTCAATACACGTGTGGGAGGTACATTATCGCTTGAGAGATAGATTTTCCTAACTTTTATTTATTGTGATGGCAAAACAAATTTATATGGGGGCTATATCTCATTGAAATTGAGAGGGAAGTTTGTCTCTGATGGATTCATCATCACACTAAGCACGATAATCTTTTTTTCATGCATTTATTCCATACATTAGTTTTACCTCAATTATATGCTTCCTAAGAGTAGTGACTCTCAATCCCGTGTCACTGCAGAACTTAAAAGAAAACCAATATTCCTCAAAAGTATATGACAATATATTTGATCTTCAGCACAATCTATAATAAGGCACACCTAAGCAATTAATCGTATTGATGAATTCAACTTAGAAGAACTTTTACAATCAGTTTTTTAAATGGGTTGAGTTCTATCCAACCCGGTCCGAACCCAAGACAAACTCCATTCAAATAATGGCGTCCCAATTGAGATATGTCTCACCCGTTTCATACCAGTGAACCATGATCTAACTCCCAAAAAACACGACCCGAAACAAAGTGTATGATTATTTTAGTGGGATAATAAATTTTTATAGGGGTGGGTCCTTAAACCAAACAAATATTATGTCCAAACATATGAACGTTAACAACCCCCCCCCCCCCCCCTGTATTTCCTTTTAAGTTGATGTAGATGTTATTAATTGTATTATTACGCACTATGACCCGTCGAGTATAATTAAAAAGATTAAGTATATGAAGTTTTACTGTAATTACAATAACATTTTCAACTTGCAAACATTTAAATTTTACAGTCGATTAAAAATTTATAAGTCATTAGTATCAGCATAAGCTCATATTAATTAAAACAACACATACATGTAAATACTAACAAAAAGTAATTTTCGTGAGTATTGAAATACGCTTAATGTATATAGATGTAATGTACTTATATATAATTACTCCATCTGGGTTGCCGAACACTTGCCAAACACTTTTTTGTATCTTTTATAATAATAGTGATAAACTTGCCAAACACTTTTTTGTACACCATCTTGGTTGCCGACTTGCCATATAATGTGTTCTACCATTCTTGTCGCAAATCAATACTAATATAACCTTTCTAATGGTGATCTGAATAGAACAATATTAACTTACATTGACTCAATACACGTGTGGGAGGTACATTATCGCTTGAGAGATAGATTTTCCTAACTTTTATTTATTGTGATGGCAAAACAAATTTATGGGGGCTATATCTCATTGAAATTGAGAGGAAGTTTGTCTCGGCGGATTCATCATCACACTAAGCACGTATAATCTTTTTTCATGCATTTATTCCATACATTAGTTTTACCTCAATTATATGCTTCCTAAGAGTAGTGACTCTCAATCCCGTGTCACTGCAGAACTTAAAAGAAAACCAATATTCCTCAAAAGTATATGACAATATATTTGATCTTCAGCACAATCTATAATAAGGCACACCTAAGCAATTAATCGTATTGATGAATTCAACTTAGAAGAACTTTACAATCGCTTTTTAAATGGGTTGAGTTCTATCCAACCTGCTCAACCCAAGCACAAGACTCCATTCAAATAATGGCGTCCCAATCGAGATATGTCTCACCCGCTTCATACCAAAGGAACCATGATCTAACTCCCAAAAACACGAATTCAAACAAAGTGTATGATTATTTTAGTGGGATAATAAATTTTATAGGGTGGGTCCTTAAACCAAACAAATATTATGTCCAAACATATGAACGTTAAGAACTTCTGCAAGGGCAAAAAAAAAATCACCGAACATGTAAAAAACTATATTTGTAAATAATGATATTTCCAATAAAATCACCGAACATTAACACAAATTATGTTAGTGACGCCCCAAAAGAAATTTCATTAGAGGATGTGAATTAGTACGCCGATTAATTGTGATTTATACTTTGCATTTTATTTTGATTCGGTCGACGTGTTCATATTCTAAACACGCACTGCTGATAAATAACGATTATCGGTTGGGTATAGGTTGATGACCCGCTTGATATTTACGGGGTTCCAACCTCGTGTTTTAAAATGTTTCAACCGTCGACACTAACCCATTTAAAAGCCTATTCCAATCCAAAGAGTAATATCATCTATCGATTTATGTTGTTCAGATTTGAGCAATCAACAAAATTATCGAGCATTTGTAGCATATCATATTGATTTCTCATCTACTATGTCATTGGGTGCAACATCTTGTTGATGAAAATATTGTCCGCTGATAATATAATTAGGCACAAATGATAAATTAATCGACATGAATTCACTAAGAATACCTTTTCAAATGAAGTCTTTTGAACAGGTTGGATTCTATCCAGCATGTTGTGAATCCACGTAGTACCCATTCAAACTACGGTGTCTGGGTTGGGTATATATCGCACCCTTTCCATACAGTGAAACAAGATCTTTAACCCTACCTAACTCGATAAAAACCCGCTTCAAAACAAAGTTTTTATATTATTTTAATGAGATAATAAGTTTTATATGGGTGGGTCCTGGGCCCAAACAAATAAAAGAAATTTCTATTGAAACATGTGAAAAGTTAACTTAAAGAATTAATGATTTTTTTTTTTTTGGAAATTGGTTGGCATACCCCCTCCCCTTAGGGGAAAAAAAAAACAATTACCACCTTCATAACCCCCTCCCACCTGCCCCCAAATAAAATCACCAAAACGTGTAAAAAAAAAATGATGTTAGTGAAATAAAAATCTTATTTTTTAGGAGTGCACCGCACCCCCATCCACCCAAAATAAATTTCACTATAACATTTAAATTAGTGAAATTAAAATGTTCAACCAATGGGGTTGTTGGGAACCAGATTAATTGTGATTTAGAATTATGCATTTTATTTTGATTCGAGTTGTATGTGTTCATATTTCTAAACATGTAACCGTTAATAATTATGCTATTCCAATCCGTTAGTAACACCATCCATCTTATTTATGCTATTCGTATTTAAGCGCTCAACAAAATTATCGAGCATTGGTAACATATCATATTGATTGTTCTCATCTACTATGCCATTGGTGCAAGAACATCTTGGTGATGAAAATATTATGGGTCGAGTGGTAGATTTTGAGATAAATAATCCAATAGTGATGGGCATGTGCTCTCCGTTGGTTTAAATACGATTACTTGTTTCTTTCCAGTAGATTTCTGTCAACCTCACGGTCATCCTCTTAATCAGTGACGTAACCCATCAACGGACTGTAAAATTCACTCAATTAATTCTCTGATCTCTTGATTACTAGAGGATGACGAATTATACTTCCTCCATCCTAGCAAACTAAACTTTTCCTTTTAGCCCAAGACATAGGGATTTGATTAAAGATTAAGAAATGCCCTAACTATAAGAAAAACTTATTGTGTGTGAAAGGTGGAATGAAATTCAAATATTCTGAATGTTCGATGATAAGCTCATCGTCGGAGTCAACACCGGCGCTAGAATTATCAATTAAATCTTCATTTTTGTTTATACCCCCTTTGTTTGTATTTTACCTTTTCTATTTTATCTGTTAATTTCTTTTGTTTTTCATTTTAATTTTCTTTTTATTATGTGGCATGCCACGATGACAAAGATTTGATGACAATGCAAATTGAACGCCAAATGGACCATGTATGTCATATTTAATAAACAATTTGACTAATTGTACCATGCCCAATAAACCATGTAGTGCAAGTGCCAACACCCTATGTATATTTTGCCATTTCCCATCCGAGCTTAGTATATTGGGATTCTTATTTGAATCTATAAATCAATATAAGCTTTGGTGAATCAGAGATCAACTTATTCCCCTGTGATTCTTATTTGAATTCTATAGATCTATGTATAAGATAGGATGAAGTGTGACATTATTTTCCTTCGATTCTTAATCGAATTATATAGATCTAGCTATATAAGAATAATATGATTCTATTTTCAAAGAATTTTCATTTTGTTGATTTTCTAGAACTAAAGAAGAAGATGAAGTTTCCTGGTAGACTGTGTATAGTAAAAATAAAAACGACGAACAATCTTTGATGTTATTAATGAGAACTGTGGATGATTAATTAATATATGGATGTTTTCCATAAATAAAAAAAATACATTTTGTTAACAAAATCTTTTTTGTTAAAAAAGATTTGCCACATAATTATTTGACGTGGACACTGTAAAATGGCTCAAAATCTTTTTTGTTTAATATATTAGATAGATAGATAGATGAAATATGAATAGGAAGGTAATCACACCTTCTTCTTGGAGTATTCTTGTTATCCAAATTTTTTTTTTAAATATATATTTATCTTGTTGTTGGATTGTACTTATATCCTTGGTCTCTTAAATCATGCTCTAAATTATGTAGGCATATGCGTGTTTTTGTGGTCAACTTACTTGCAAGCAGGAGTTATCTTAAGGGTTGGTAATTAATTAGTTAAACCAAAGTATGCTTGTATTCAACTTTTCCATACGGTCTGGTTTGTAAATTAATTATTTTAATAATGTTTATGTGTTGCATGCATGGTTCTGTTTTAAGAGATTTAAGTATGTTTCATCAACTAGTTAAGTGTGTTGGTATGCTACTTAGTTGTTAATTAATTTGTACTTAGTTTGCTATTTAAATTGTAACTTTGTTGATGGGTACGGTTTGTTTCAAAACTTCCCTAGCATGTGTTTGAACATTGTAGTAATTTAAATTATACTAGTTGTCTCCATGTGAATCTCTTTTATAAAATGTACAGTGTGCTCAATTGTTGTTGTGTGATTCTTGGCGAGTTTTCACATATTTAGAGGGAGGGCCGTGGGTTAAAGGGGTAGTTGTATTAATTTTAAATTGATTTCTTACTAGTCGGTACTTTATTCGGTCTCCGATTCAAATTTGACGTAAACTTTCACGTGAGTGTTCTTAAACTGATTGCGAAAACCAAGGAAGTACTTGTTTTTATTGCTATATATACGTATTGCATCAAAGTAATTTCTAACTCATAATATTTCAAAAATTGCATCGAAGCTACTTTCACATGCTTCAACTAAATCATGTTTACTGCACGAAAGATTGATTCAACATATATATATCACTACAAAAAAACTGGTCTGTAGCGACAGATAGATCCGTCGTTACAGACCAGCGATCCGTCGCCCCAGCTCTGGCGACGGATCGGACGACGGATAGAAATTCCGTTGCCCCACTGGAGCTGTGGCGACGGATAAATAATCCATCGTCCAATTCGTGACGGATTATCATTTTTGACCTTTTTTTTTTTTAAAATCGATTATTGGCGACGGATAGATTCTATCCGTCGCCCAATGTAACGACGGATAGAATCTATCCGTCGCCCCATGTAACGACGGATAGATTCTATTCGTGCTACATCGGGCACTTGAGAAGCGATACGTCGCCAATATATTATTGAATTAGTGACGAATCAAATTCCGTCACTATTTTTTTTTTAATTTTGTTTTTTTTCATATTAATCCCTGTTTTTCGTAGTTCACCTATTTAATCAATATAATGTTCAATAATAAATCAATAATACGGAAAATATTTCAATAAATGATAAATAAAAAATGTAATATCCTAATAAGTCTAAATTATCCGAATAAGTGTAAATATAATAACCAACGCATATAGTACATATACATAACTAGCTACCAGACGGGTGGATGTCATTAACCGGACATGAATCGCTTCCATTCAGAATCAAGGCGCCGTTCTCCTCCTTCGTTTCGTCGCGCCGCTTCCATCTTCGAAGTTAGCCGCAACTGCTCCGGACATGCGATCGCACCATTTCGAGACCGTCCTGTGTAAACCGGACGCCTAGATCGGGATGATGATGAGGAGCACCTTGACTAGCCAAGCTCAAACCGAGGCTCCCGAGTCCATATATTCGCCCTTTGTTGTTCGGGTTTGTCGACTTAGAAGATGTTGTCAACTTGTTCACTGACAAAGACATCACCCTCTTCCTCCCGCCTCGCCACCGAGCATCAACCTCAACTTGAAATCGTAAATAGATCATGATCGCCATTATTTTTAAAAATAACTTGTAGTAGTGTACAAATATGAACTTTAAGCAACATAAACATATCAAGATCAGACGAGGCCCTAAATGTCCATACCCCGCCCTTCCGCTGCCTTCTTGAAGATGTCATACTGATGTCACCTCCCCGTGACATCCGAACAACATATATAGTCAACAATTTATCATCTCACAAGTAATAGAGCGTAGACACAATACATACACGTAATGCTAGATTGAAAAAATATATATATACTTACCGATTGGTAATAATCGCTGAGAGTAGATCGCCTCCCAAGGTGGTGAACGGCCCTTCCGCCAGACGATCGACCGAGACACCCGGTTCTCATTGATGTAGCATTGTCTCGACATCGCCGACGCTAGTAGCATCCCAAAGGGTCCACTCACGATCAACTCAGGAGGCATCGGGCCATTCCGATCCCGAATGGCCTTCCAAGCATGCATATCCTCAGATAGTTTAGATCCCACAGCTCGTAAACACGCCAGATTCTGGATCAATCACCGAATAAAGTACTCCTTCTACATTCCCAATTTCATACAACATCCAACGTCAATACATATATAACGTCACCATGTTACATCAATTTAATAAGATACAACAACATAACAGATATGGTGACTTACATATCACCCAAACAAAGTGGCTAACATACCACTCACATATAGTGGCTAACATACCACTCACATTGTACTAAATTTTACTAACACAATGGTGACTAACATATCACCCAAATAAAGTGGCTAACATACCACTCACATACAGTGGCTAACATACCACTCATATTAAAACGATTATAATAACAAATAAAGGAATGCCATATTTTAACTTACCCTCAGCTCATCAAAGTACTCGGCCCTCATGCGGTCTGAGATGTGAGACCTCCCGAGGCCATAAATCGGGTGGCTCTCTCCTGCTCCGGAAGATGTCACCTAGTTTGTTGTGGACCTCCCGAGGCCATAAACCGTTGTCAATGTATAAGATACAAGAAACAAATATATATTACTTTAGTACAACAATTTATACTTGTCAACTATCATAAGTTATGTTTTACATATTTAAGAAGAATGTATAATACTTACTTGGCAGGACCAACAGAAAAATCACAGCAACCCGTCCCCACGGACGTTGGGATTCAGTGGATCAACACGAGGTAGGGACAATCGTCATGGTCGCCCTCCAGTATGTGTCCGGGCTGAATGGTAGATCCCCTGCTGCTATATATCACCTGTTGGGGGGTCTCAGGAATTCGAGACCGCCGCCTCGACTACCGTGAGCCCTCCCCGCCCTTCGACTGCCCCCACTCCAAAGACTATCATGCGGTCATGGGGGAACGATAGTGGACTTCTCTCATGCATCCGCAAAAACATGTAATAAATACAATAAAATGTGTTAGTAATGAAGTTATAATAACAAATTATAATAACACATATAATTACTCAAGTGTTATCAACTACTAACTAGTTGTAATACACATATAATTACTCAAGTGAAACCTTTAACCCCTTCTACAAAACTCCTAGAAACTCTGCCATTTACCGCCGTATGATCGTACATCCATGAACGGTCGGAATTCATTGTATACTTTTTTAACCTGACACGTTCCAATTGATTAGATCGTATTTAATTTATTAGATCGATTCCAATTCGGATAAGAAGATTGTAGAGATTGATTGTTAATTATTATACGTTCCTTATAAATTAATTATTAAGTGTTCGATATGTTACAAAATTTATTAAGTGTTTTACTACTACGAGTTATAAATTATAAATTACACGTTAATATAATCAACAAATTATCCGTCGCTCAAAACACTTAACTACATCCTCGTAATTTAGTACATATACGAATTTATCAAATCAACCAAAACTACTACATACATACATATCAAATTAACTAAACTAACTACATACATACTTAACATACATATCAAATTACACATACATATCGAATTACTACATACATACTTAACATACATATCAAATTAACTAAACTAACTAAACTAACTACATACATAATTAATTAACATACATACTTCACTACATACATACTTATCAAATTAACATACATACATATTGAATTACTACATACATTCATATCAAATTAACTAAAATAACTATCAAATTACATATACAAATCAAATTAATCAAATTACATATACATATCAAATTACATATAATTGATCAAACTAACTAAACAAGTTACTACATACTTCATATAAACATACAATTGAGAATAAGTAGTCAAAAATCAAAAAAATTCCAAATTTCCAAAAGTTAGGGTTTAGCCAAAATACCGTTGATTCCGAAGAAAATAGCGGATAAAATTTGAAATTGATGGAAGAAACGAGCTCCTCGTCCAACGATCTTCGAATTGACACCAAGATTGAGAAGAATCGTCAACAATTGGCCGGATTTGACGGAGGAGAAAGGAAGAAAAATGGAGGAGAAAGGAAGAAAAACGGAGGAGAAAGGAAGAAGCAGAAACGAAAATGGCTTCTGCTTGCATCATCCGATTAAAACCTTCGGGCCGATTTGACACGTATCCATCGGCCCAAAGGACGATCCGTCGCTACGGGAGCGACGGATAGTTATCCGTCGCCTTTTTTATTTTTTTTAATTTTAAATATAAATATTAAGGACGGATAATTTCTCCGTCGGAAACGAAAATGGCTTCTGCTTCAGACCAGCTCTGACTAAAACCCTTCTGGGCTGACGGATACGTATCCGTCGGCCCAAAGGACGATCCGTCGCTACGGGAGCGACGGATAGTTATCCGTCGCCTTTTTTATTTTTTTTAATTTTAAATATAAATATTAAGGACGGATAATTTATCCGTCGTTAATATTTAATTTTCTGTTTTTTTTTTAAAAAAGTCAAAGTATGGGCGACGGATTAATAAAATCCGTCGCCCATATACGGATAACATTATCCGTCGCTAATAAGCGACGTATAACTATTATCCGTCTCTAGGTTTGGCGCACGATAAAATCCGCTATAAACCTAGCGATCCGTCGTTATGGGGCGATTCGTTTTTTGACAGTATTCTTGTAGTGTATGTATATATTATGATTTGATTGCTTTGCCTAAACGACCGATATGTGCGCAATCGTGGTGGAGGTTTCCGAGTGGATAGACTTGGGCATTTGTGTCTGTCGAGTTATTCATAAAGTTCCTTCTCTTACTTTCCCTCGATGCGAGGCAGAAGCCACCAAGGTCTTGGGAGTAGTAGTGTTTCACCACTGTACCATGGTAGGGTAACGTCTGTGTCAGAGTCATTCTCTGTCTGGAGCGATAAGGGCCTGGATTGGGGTTTTAAGGTTGACTGCACCAATGAACGACTGATTGTTCTGTTCCGATTGCTTCCTTATATGATATGATTGTTTTTTGGATTTACGATATGATTTTCCTATTGATAAGTTAAATGTCACTTTCACACACAAACACCACTGAGATTTTTGTCTCACACTCTTTCGTTTTCCTTCCTTGCAGATTCCGGAGTTTAGTGGAGAACCAAGTCGGGTAGACGTTCCGCAACTAGAGTGAGAGTTGGATTTAATATGGGATTTTTGTAACCTTCTAGCCGCTGCTTTTGAAATTAGTATTTCGCAAGTTTTCTGTTAAATTTTGAGCTCGTTTAAGTTTCTAGACTTCTCTTCGTCTTTGTTCTAACGTCCTTGTCTTTTAAAAAATTAGTGTAATTTTTGGGGCGTTACATAATTTCTCTAAAAAAATTATTATGCGTAGTTATTTCCATTTACGTGGAAAAAAATAACGTATACTTCCACCATTGCATGGTTAAAAGGGACTTGGGATAAATGAACTAGATTTCTTTAGCTTTTATATTGAATTAGTGTGCTTGCAATAATCTACCCTTTTCCCTGGATGAATCATGAATGAGCATCTGAAAGATAAAGCTTAGGTTGTCTAATCTGGCTGAGACACATTATCCTCTGTATTCTTTAGGTGGAGCAAAGTGTAGGAACACCGTTAAGCCGGTCACCCCCAAAAAAAGGTCGAATCGGGATCGGATTGGTTAGGCCATTTTGAGCCGGCATGATGTCATAAATAATATTTATAGTATTATATATGCATATACACAAAATTTTCATAATAAAAAGAATAAACATTACAAAAATTCCTAACATAACAAATGACATTAACATAGGAGTTCCAAATTCAAAGCATTATAAAAATACCATCAGGTCATCCAGGAGCAAACGCAAAAAAAAATAAATACCGAGGGGTGATAAAATTTATTCGTTTCATCCCATAATACAATGCCACTTTTCTATATGATTTTTATTTACTAACTTTGACACTACATATCTATAATAACTTTGCAACCCACCATACTTGAAAAATATACCACTTTTTTCTATCTAGATTGTATTTACAAATGCTTTAAAAATGTGATTTTGTGATTTTGAAATAGTAAAAGCAGTTTTTTAATGTTTTATATTACAACTTCACAGAATTTTTCCGAAAAAAGAAAATCATCGTATGTAATAGCAACCCAATAGTCGCTTTTAATCGCCAAGTAAGTAGTAGCTTTTTTTTTCAATTAAAAACAATTAATTAAATTATTTTTTTGCAAACACTAAAACTTCTGCTTTTACAATTTTAAGTTGTTTTTTATATGATATATCAAACACTACTGACTTTTACTTAAAATCAACTTTAATCAAATTTTAGTAGAATCAGGCAAAAAAAAAAAAAACATTGGTTTAAGTTTTCTAAGAAACACCCTCTAGATAGAGACATAGAAACAAAGTTTTTATATATTACATATTGACCCCAAACAAAAACTACTTCCTAAATGCTACCCAACCAAGGGCCAATTACTAGATTGAGAAAATGGATCCATATATAAACGTTATAACCCGGAAAAACACACGAGCTGCCGTCATAAATGCTCAAAACAGCTCATACGAAAATTCTCTCTCTAAAAACTCTCCACCAAAACATTTCCGATCAAGCCGGTTTCTGATCGGAAATCGCTCCGAAAACTGTCAACTGAGAAGATCTGAACTAGAAACCTTCATTTGGAGCTTGAACAATGGTAAGATCTGATTTCGAACGTTTGTTTTGAGATTTCTGATAGTTTTTCATCGTTCTTCATGTTACGAAATTGTTGATGAGTTATTTTTCATCATGTTTACGTCGATTTTAATTGAAATTTTTTATCGTTATTGTTCATAGATGCTTAATCGGCTTCGCATCAACTACATACACCGATGATCCTACAAAGATTCAAACCACGTGTCCATGTTCTCTTCCAATACCGCTATGATTTCACCTTTTGTTCGTAGAAAATTATACTACTAACTCGATGTGAAGTTGTGCATATAATATAATCACTATGTTCTCGTCATCATCGCTATGATCTCTATTATTATAACTATGTTCTTCGACTCTAGTATTATGATCTCTATCATAATTGCTATGTCCTTTGCATCTAATGTCGTGATCTCCGTTATAATTTCTATGTTCTCTCGCCACTAATGCTATGATCCGTATTTTCATCGCTATGTTCTCACCTCTAGTATTATGATATATAATTGCTATGTTCTATGCATCTAATGCTATGATATCCGTTATAATTTCTATGTTCTCCGCCACTAATGCTATGATCCGTATTTTCATCGCTATGTTCACGCTTCTAGTATTATGATCTCTATCATAATTGCTATGTTCTCTCAGATCTAATGCTATGATCTCGTTATGAGAGAGTGTTCGAGGGAGGATTCAACACTCCCACCACCGATGAGGGTCAGACATATCAGCTGCTCAGAGTCGATTGAACTTCGCTACCCTCAATGTCCGATGTGGGCTTCTCGCTTGAGAACTAGCTTGTCAACCTCCATTCAATGGAGGTGGTAGGTTCTTTAAGAACCTCTACATCAAGCTATCATCTTGTTGCCCCTAGTCTTATTAGCATTCTTTGCATCAGGCACTAATTAATGAAAGAAGAGAAAGGGAAAAGAGACATAAGATATAAAGAACAAAAAACTACTCTGTTCAACAAAAACTATGTTCCCAAAGAATACAAGGTATGATTACAACATAAACAACTATGTTTTCAAGCAAAAAATAAATCTATGATCTCAACATACACAACTATGTTCTCAACCAAAGACACTATGTTCTCAAAAAAACAGTCTATGATCTCAACATAAACAACTATGTTCTCAAGCAAAACATCATATGATCTCAACATAAACTACTACGTTCTCAACCAAAAAAATTATGATCTCAACAAAAACAAAGTTAACATCTCAATATAAAACATCTATGATCTCAACAGAATAATGACAACTATGTTCTCAAAAGCATAGATACCAACTATGTTTCACAGAACACAACAAGCAAAAAAAACCACTATGTTCTCAACCAAACTAACTATGCTATAAAAAAAATGCAACAACAAATACAAAACACAGAAAAACCGCGAAAACTAACAACAAATCATACATGCAGAACCCAGGCAAAAACCCTAGGATCTCAAACAAGTACCTTCCCCAGAACCCCTGCGCTTGGAATTCAACAACAAAGGTGTTTCAGACAACAATTCTTGCCGGACATTCTACGCAGATCTAAACAACGACGAAAACTTCCGATCAAACTCAAAAACGGAAAAACCACAATCAA
The DNA here is from genome assembly GCA_026545765.1 of Plantago major. NCBI lineage: Eukaryota > Viridiplantae > Streptophyta > Magnoliopsida > Lamiales > Plantaginaceae > Plantago > Plantago major. Next base: position 23,771 of record JAIFAC010000165.1, on the reverse strand, counting down.
AAGCTTAATAACAAAATAGCAAAAAACTTACAATGTGAGCAAAGAATTCCACGTGAAAATAGAGATCGCAAGCTTTAATGGCGTGAAAGTCCTAGAAATTTTCGCATTTAAAAGGAAAGAGAGAAGAAAGATCATGAAAGTGAAAATGAAACCGATTAAATCGAGAAAATGGGTCATATAGCCGGATCCGCTAAAAACACTAAAAATGAATCATGAATTGAAATCGCAAAATCTCCTGCTTTTAGATAAAATAGCCTAAACTGCTTTCTCCCAAGTTTTCAAGTTAATACGTATCTTTCTAATGTGTGGCATAGGTTTATCCAGCTGTCCCTAATCCAGTTCCAGTTCATCATTATCATTTGGCTTTGAGTTTCACTCTCCAAAAAGGACCAGGACTCACAACAGAAATTACATCCAATGTCAGGTCCCCGCCCCAATTTTCCCTTTACTGCACCAACTCGTTTTCTTCAGTTCAAGGAACATCAAACAGGGGAGAAGTAAAGAAGAAGAACAGGGGAGATCGAGTTCATTTCGCAGCAAAGAAGAAGAAATTGCAACACACGACCACCAAAGAAGCACAACACAACACAACACAACACAACAATGGAGATCGATCATCATCATCAACACAAGTTGCGAGCAGCAGAAGAAGACCGTCCAAGCCGGCGGTTCACACCGGTTTTTTACCGGCTTGGACGGTTTTTGGGGGCGGCTTTGTAATGATGTTTGGGCCGTTCATCACCGGTTTCCCGGCCCAACCGGTTCAACCGTCCGGCTTTTAAAACATAGGTGAATGGTAAGAGCATGAGCCGCAGGTACACATGATAATCACCTCCTTTGCTTGCAGGGATGACGCCACGTGGATGATCAATCATAACGACGGCCCATGGGCCCTGCTACGTGCTCTTGATTAGTTACGAATATTCGATCAATTCAATCTAAGGGCTCCAATTATCATCAAGTCCATTTTCATAGTACGTACCAGTACTACTACTAGTTAAAGTTAATGGACTACTAGCTAGTCCTTTTCAATTGTATTTAATCTTGATTGGTCTAATAGTTTTTCATTTAATTTTACTTAAACATTTATACTTGTAGTTAACGTTTCCCTTTCGTTTATTTTTTACTTGAAATCTGCAGCAAGGTTTTTGCCCCAGGCCTGGCCAGTGGACCTATGGTTTAAGCTCAGCCCGATCCATCAAACCCGACATGCTGAAATGAGCCCAAATCGAACTGGGCCAAATGTATTGAAATAATTTTTTCACTAGTTTATGAAATCTCTACTATTTGCGATCCGTACGCTAAGACCATCTTCGACATTCAACGTAATACGCGATTGAAGTAGAATCCATTAAAACTCGCCAACATGATTTTACCTGATTCAACATGTAAAAGGTTTTGCAGGACAAACCAAGTTTCTCTTTTGTTTTACTTCGTTTTCTTCTTTTTATGCTTAAAGGATTTCAATGCTAAAACTGGTCTAAGAATGGATTTATCGTATTGCTGATCTAGGTTGAGTATCTAGAACTAGAACTACTGTCTATTGGCTTCTTTAGATTACTTTATCTGGTCTGAAAAGGAACTAGCGTTTCAGGAGTTCTGAAACACGTCTGAACATCTGTTTCACCGGGTTCCATCTCCACTGTCTAAAACGCCAATATAGATGGCCTTGGATTGAATTGGACTGAAGAACACTCTCAGTTATTGTGCAAGTAATTTTCCATTCCGTTCCATTTTGTATATTACTTGATCTAACTCAAATCTACAGAGCCACACCAAACAGGGGGCTACAATACATTATTGTGAATGAATCTATGCAAATTGTATTCCATCTTACAAAATCATCCACAGGAGGCTACAAAATCGATCTAGAGACAAAAAGATCCATCTTGGAATCACATATGTGCATCCCACACAGCTTGCTTGTGAGTAGTCGAGAGTATAAACTCTAACCGATGAACCCGCTCTTCCTGAACCTCCTAGAAGAAGAGGCTCTAGACACCAAGTAGCCAACTCCAATACAAGCCACCCAAATTCCCACATCCACCGCCCATCTCACACCCTCCATCTCCACCCCCTCCACCTCACCGTCGTCGTCATCATCCTCACCGGAACACTCACTGCACCTGCACACATCACAGCACTCCCCCTCCTCCCTCACCTCCGGAATCTCCTCCAGCTCACAACACCTCCACCGCCGCTGCCCGCCACCATCTCCACCCTCTCATTCACCACCCCTCCGCCTTCCACTGCCACCGAAACCTGAGCACTCTTCACACCTTCCACCACCTCATCACATCTACACCCCATCACCCATTCCTCTCCTTCATCATCATCATGGTCATAATCCTTCCTAAAAACACCCTTCACAAACTTCAAATCCCCAAAATACACCTCGAATCTCACCCCTTCGCAAGCGGATATCCTCTCCTTGCACCCGTAAACCGCGTCCTGCTCGCTGCTGGGTGTCCATACCCGGTGGAGCGTGACGAAAGCGGGCGAATCGGGTCGGATTGTCGACCCGTTTATCGATAAAAGAGTGCCGTTGATACGCGGGAGATAATGCAAGGTGAGGAAATCGGGGAGAATAGGTTTCTTTGTGCAGGAGATGGATAGGTGGATGTAGAATGCCTTGATTTTCAGCCTGTCCCTCTCATTTTGTTGAAACCCTCTACACATTTTCTCAATTTGTGTTTGATTTGATTTGATTCGATTTTGCGTGTTGTGAATGAATGAGAGATGGAAAGGAGAATTTTTTTTATATATAGATATGGATTTGGCTCGTGGTTTGTGTGTGGGTGATGAAGTGAAGGAACGGGAAAAGATGAAGGGAGGCACTGGTTTTGGGAGAAATCAGGGGTTGGACTGAACACGAAGCACACGGTTTTTACTCATTTGGCGACTTTCTTTTCTCTTCTCTTCTCTCATTATTATATTATTAGCGGTCCAAAATGAATGGATACTTAGACTACATGACAAGGTCTGCCGTTCAACTGGTGTATATTTTTAGCTTGTGTATCATTTCAGCGGGTTTATGTTACTCACTCTTCTGTCATAAAACTCATCTTGATTAGGACATCTCCACCAGTTGTAATTCACCCAGTCCCAAAATTTATTTTACGTCAGCATTTTACTTACTGCAACTCACTTTGCAACCCTACACAATTCTCTACTACAACAGTAAAGCTCAAAAATTATTTTCTTTTCACATTTCTTTCAAACTTGATTTTTCATTTCATTTTCTTTTCTCATTTCCTCTTAAACTTTATTATTGAATTTATTAAAATATCGTTAATTAATTATAATAAAATCACATTAATTTTTTAAAAATATATTACTTGAAAATAAAAATTACATTACTTAAAAAAATTAAAATATTTGAAATTAAAAATTACAATACTTGAAATTGAAAATTACAATAATTGAAAATGAAAATTACAACAATTAAAATACTACATTCTACAAGTGTGATTTTAAATTCAAATAATATGTATTTTAAATTTGAGAAGTAATGTATAAGTATATTTCTATTGCTACATATAATTATTATCATATGAAAATATTCAAGAAAAATGAAAAATAATAAAAAAGATAAAAGTAGAAAAGAGGAAAGAAAACAAGAAAAGAGGAAAGGAAACAAGAAACGAGGAAAGAAAAGAAAGAAAACAAGAAAAGAGGAAAGAAAACAAGAAACGGGGGAAGAAAACAAGAAAAGAAATGAAAAACAAAAATAAAAAATAAAAAAAGGGCAAATGCCCAGTTGCTCCAAAGATCGGTTCAGACTCGACCATTGAGTTGAGCTGTAGTCCCAAACCGATTTGGGACTCACGAGATGGCCTTAATCCCCTATTACGCGGTCACAACGTAAGTACGTGTTATATAGGTGCTCAATTGAACTCAAATTATTAAGAGGATGTTTGGTATAGAACTAAAGTTCAGAAAATCGGGTCAAAAACACCTAAATTTTTACATAACTCAAGGTTTTAGTTCTATACCAATCAGTCCCTAAACCTTACTTTATTTCTTGCAATTTATTCAAAGACCAACGATGTTTGTTTTTATATGTTCTTCAATTATGTCTCTTTCTGTTTACATGATTATGAGTAGCTAAATTCATAGTGGGGGTGCAGTAGAAGTATTATTGAATTGTTTAGGTTGCTAGTGGTATTATTTACGCACTGCCATGTGTATACGAGTTTTAAATTCATGCTTTGAGGTTTGATTAATTACCTTGATATGTTGATTTCACCTAGGCATTACGCTATCTTTGCATGCGCGACTTGTCGATTATGACCCTCATGTTTTCGCTATAATTAAATTCCTCTTCATAATAGTATTAGTTTCATAGTGATTATCCCACGTTTATCTTAACTGAACACATAACTTGTTTCGGAAAAATAGTAGGATATATAGGGTATGTGACAAGTCGATCACTTGATATCCTTGCACAGATATAGAGCTCCACGCAAGCACATTATGTTTCCCATTATCAGTTTAATATACTAATTCTTCTCGTTAATATTTATTTACTGCAATATTTTGATTAATTGATTTCAAAATCATTTGCATAAAAATTTTGTTTTATGTTTTAGATTAATTTAAATTATTGTTCCTATATGAGATCGACTCTCAGATCGACTTTCGATACATTACGTTGTTTTGTTTGAGAGAAGTGTTAGTTAGATTAATACGTATTCAAAGATATACAAATAATGGCACATAGATACCCAGGATGGTACAACAATGGTTACTTTTGTATGGCATTATCAGGCACAGATCACTACATTATATTGGTACGCTGGCACATAGACGGCAGAATATTATGCAGAACAATGGCACGAAGGACTCGACTTTGCGCAAAGAATGGCACGTAAGATGGAAGGACAATGGCACAATCAACGGCATAAAGAAGGAAGGTCAATGGCACAAGATCGCACAACAATGGCACGGATAAAGACACAAGACGTACTGACGCTGCATACAAGTACTGACAATGTCTTAGTACGGCTCAAGGCGTTGTACATATAGGTGGCCCTTTCGCCCAATAGGTTGCTTATAATTTGGTATATTATGGTTAGCTATAGTATTTTGTAAATCTCGCTAGTATAGTTAAGTCTACGGCATCGGGCTTCTAGTCGATGTAACTGTAAAAGGTATTTCGTATTCATGGGTTCTACAAACCGCCATGAGGATGATATAATACTACCGAGAGCGTAGGCTCTTTTTATTCCAAAAAAAAAAAAAAAAAAAAAGAAATACAAATAAATATAAAAGAAAGTAGAAAGAATGAATAAAACCGCCTACAAAAACAAGAATCGAGGCTGTCGTCAAGAAATTCCTTAAAGCAACACGCCTCTCACCTATGGTGCTTGAGACGCTGAGCGTCATTTCCCTGTGATACAACGATTAACTAAAATTACTAGCCGCACAAGCTAGCAATTTCCTGCGAACTGAAACGGATGCTCGGCTTCTGCAAAATCAGGGAAGGAGAAAGAACAGTAAGAAGAAGAAGAGAAAGGCTTATTTCGTGTGTCTCTCCTTACTGATTCTGAGACCATTATATAGGTGAGAAACAAAGGTAACAGCTGAAGTTTTAATTTCGTAACAGTCAGCAACTAATGCCAGATTTGATTACAAAATCAAATATGAGATCATGCTGCAGCAAATGTTGTAACTCCTTAACAGTTACAAAATAAGAAATTAAAACAATGTTTCTGGAAGGATCAACCAGATCGGTAGCAAAACATTGGCTCACGCGGGCTAGCCGCCTGTGCCTATTTTGGTCCGGCATTCATGTACGCAAGTCGCACCCAAATCCCACTAGTTTCTCTACGCAGGCCCGCGGAGAGTCTTCCATAACCTCACCATCACACTTGAACAAGTAGAATAGCATGATATGTTATAAACTAGTGAAATCTTTTGTTATTTGTCAATGTGGGACAATCCCACTTATCATTCCAACTTTGAGCAACTATTCTTCACTAACCCAAGGTCCATTTTCATGCTCAATATATCAAATCGAAGCTCTCACTTAGTAGCTTATGACTATACATTTAGTTTTCTCAATTAACACATAATCAAGAAATGGTCTCCATGTAAATATACCCCACAAGACATTATTTACTAGTTGGTTTTCTTCAAAATTCCAACAAGAAAATCTTGGCAACTATAAATTCAAACGACTACACTATAGTAGAAAACTCCGAGCGGTGCTTAACTCAAACGACATTCATGTTTTTCGATAGCTAATTGCAATGAAAGTTTAGGATTCTTGATCTGGTTGTAGTCACATGTTACCCTGCCAACCGTAGTAGAAGAAGGTGTATCCATTGTCTTTTAATATACCAATAGAGTATGGACGGGCCATAAAACTACTACTTAGGTTTATGACAAACTGGACCAATCAGGCTCAAATAAATTATCTGAGTCACCCATTAAAAGGAAAAAAAAGAAGAAAGCAACATTCAGTTGAAATTTTGAATTGAGAAGAATGCCGCCATTGAGACGTAGCAGCACACGGCTGAAGAAGAAAGCGGAGGAGTTGGCGCAGAAAGCGGAGGAGTTGTCGGCTGTTAGAATATGTATATATTTAAAGTAGATTCCTAATTAGATTAGAATACTTGGATTCCTAATTAGATTAGAATACTTGGCTATCAAGCAATCACATTGTATAAATACATATACTCATTATTGAATCAATGCACAAGATTATTATCTTACATGGTATCAAGACCTAAATTCGGTCCCCTCCGCTGCTAGCTGTTCCCGTTCGGCGCCCCTCTTCTTCTACGCTTCCCTTCCTGTTTCCTTAGCCTCACGCGGAAACAGCCCTCCCCTACCTCTATTCTTCCGGCCTCACGCCACCTTCTTTCCTAATGCCTCGCCTCCACCATGTCCGAATCATCTGTTTCATCCGCTTCTATCACCAACGCTCGATCACGAATCCCTATCACGTTGGATACTGAGACAGGCCTCTATCATTCTTGGGTGACGTTATTCCAGGTTCAAGCACGGGTGCATAATCTTATGCATCACATCCTACCACCGACGGAAGAGGCCGACATCGCCAAAATCAAGGCTCTCAAGGAAGCCGATGTCGATCTCTACAATCGACTTGATGCCGTCGTTTTACAGTGGATCTATGCGACCGTCTCTTTCGACCTCCTTCATGCCATTCTTGTCAAGAATGACACGCCGCCGCTTGGTCCCGCCTTGAACAAATCTTCATGGATAACAAAGGTTCTCGAGCTACTCATCTAGAGGAAGAGCTCGCAGACGTCCGCCGACAACTTCTCTTCCGCCGAGGCCTATTGCAAATCACGCCAAGTCCCTTGCCGATCGACTTGCCGACGCTGGTATTGAGGTTTCAAAGCCGCCTAGTTCTACGCCTTCTCAAGGGTTTAACTGCTTATTCCGAATCGTTGACTATGTTCAAAATCGATCCTCTACCTTCTTTCGAGAGTGTTCGCTCAGATAAAGCTCATGAGCTTAACACTCAAGCATCGCGGCACACAAAGAGGCCGGTGGTTCGGCCCTCTTAGCTTCTTCTGGTGGCCATAACTCTGGAGATACCTTTGACTATGTCATCCCATCCTCTTCTTCTAGAAGGTACAACAACACCAACACCAAGAACAAGAAGAAGAAGAACAACAGAGGCGGTCCAAACCGCAAAGGCAACACCACATACGGGCAACCTCCTGGAGCTCCTCCTCACCAGTGGCAGCCACTCACTCTCAATGGAGCCAGACGCTGGCCCCTGTCAAGAATGGGCCCCGCCATGCCCCTCCCCACGGCCCCATGGCGTTTCGCCTCGCCCAACAACTCAATAGGTCTCCTCGGCCTCGTCCGCCTCATCGCTAGCATTCTATTCCTGCTTCACCCACCGATGTCGAGGCATTTATGCATACCTTGGGACTCATTCCGGATGGTAATCGTACATGGACACGGGTGCTTCGCCTCATATGACACCACTAAAGGTACTCTCCCTTATTTCAATTCGGGTACTTATAATCATCGAGTTATTGTTGGCAATGGTCATATGCTTCCGATTCAAGGTTATGGTAACACTTACCTATCTCCTCCCCATCCTCCTCTTCTCCTGAAAAACGTGTTACATGCCCCTAACCTTGTTAAAATCTTGTCTGTCATAAGTTTACCATGATAACTCGCTTCCATTGAATTTGATCCTTTCGTTTTTCTCATAAGGATTTCTGCATCGAAACGAATCATGAGATGTGATAGCATCGAGACCTATATCCAATCCACTCAACAAAATCGCCACCCCTTCAAACATCTTTTTTCAGCTTTTTCCTTCTACTTTATGGCATAGTCGTTAGGGCATCCGGAGAAGCTATACTTAGCTCTCTCGCAAGAATTTTATTCGTTGTAATGCTCTAAAACATTCTTTTGTCCCTCTTGTTCTTTAGGGAAACAAATAAAATTGCCTTTTCATAATTCATTATCCACTACTACTTCTCCCTTTGATATTGTGCATAGTGATCTCTGGACTTCCCTATAGCTAGCTCTAGCGTCACCGCTTATTATGTAAGCTTTCGACGATTTTTCCAAGTTCTTATGGACCTTCCCTATCTCTAAGAAATCTCAAGTATTTGCTATATTCGTTATGTTTCATGCATTTGTTCGCACACAATTCAATACGCCTATTAAAAACATCCAATGCATAATGGCAAGGAATTCGACAATAGTCTATTTCACTCTTTTGCACAAACCAACGGTATTCACTGCTTTTCTTGCCTCACACTTCTTCCCAAACGGCAAAGCCGAAAGGCATATTCGCTCCTAAATAATATTGTTCGACTCTTCTTGCTCATGCATCGATCCCGCCATCCTTTCGCATCATGCACTAGCCACAATGACTTTATCTACTCAACATCCTTCCTCAAAGGTACTTGAGTTTTCCTCCCCACTCAATATCTATACCATCGACTTCCACCATATGACCATCTTCGTGTTTTTGGTTGTCTTTGTTTTCCCTCTTTCCTTCTTCTACTATAAACAAACTCCAAGCTCGCTCCACCCTCGTGTTTTTCGTATCCGTCTGATCATCGAGGGTACAAATGCTATGAAATCTTAGTCGCAAAATCATTGTATCTAGACATGTGGTTTTCATTTAATCGAGTTTTCCTTTCTCCACCACACGCCGACCCCACCACCTATGAGTACTTGGATTCGGATATTGATCCATCTTTTCTTCATCACTTGCTCACTGCCTAACTCCATCTCCGCCCATCCGAAAGAAATTTCACCTCAGTCTTGCTCTCAATCGAGCTAATCGATATCCCGCTCGTTCTCGCCCCACTGGCAAACCGCTTCACAACCTTGCTCGCTTCCCCACTGGCCAACCGCTAATCGCCCACATTCCTCCTGCTTTTGCTCCAACCACACCTTCACCCGGTCACAGACGCTGAACCCTAAATACTATGGTCCGGATTATGTCAATCTTGCTACATCCGCTGCCATCTCTCCTCTTCCTCGAATCCAAGACATACTTTAGTCGACCTAATTGGAAATCCGCCATGCTCGATGAATATAATGCTCTTATTGATAATAAGACTTGGGAGTTAGTTCCTAAGCCATCCAATGCAAATATTATTCGATCTATGTGGATTTTTCGTCACAAAAAGAAATCTGACGGTTCTTTTGAGCGACAAGGCTCGCTTGTAGGTGATGGTCGATCCCAAAGAAAAGGTGTTGATTGTGATGAAACATTCAAATTCGTTGTCAAACCGCTACTATTCGTGACTGCTCAGATTGCGCCTCGCTCTCGCCAATTCACCAACTTGATGTCAAGAATGCATTCCTTCACCAGAACTCATCAAATCAGATACATGCACCACCATTAGGGTTCGAGACTCTCAACATCCCGACCATGTCTCACATCAAGAAATCCTTCACGGATTGAAACAGCACGAGGGCCTAGTATCGTTGATTTGTCGATCATCTTGCGACATTGGTTTCTCTCACAAAGACAGCTTGATCACTCTCTGCTTATCTACCGTGGTTCGACATTGCTTATATTCTTCTATGTTGACGATATTATTCTCACCGCATCTATCGACACTCTTCAAAATCCACTACGGCCTTCTTAAGTGCCGAATTTGCTATGAAAGATCTTCGTCGCCCGCCTACTGGGCATCGCAGTTGACTAGGAACAAAGACGGTTTATTTCTCACATAGAGACAATATGCCGAGGAGATTATCGAACGAGCCAACATGTCCTCCCCGCTTCCTTCCCAAACGCCGGCCGATACCAAACCGAAATTGGGAGCCTCGCTTCGCTTCCTTTATGGATCCCATCGCTTATCGCCGCCTTTCGGTGCTCTTCAATATCTCACATTCACTCGTCCGACATCTCTTATGCGGTTCAACAGTATGTCTTCACATGCACGATCCTCGGTTGATCATATGAATGCTCTCAAGCATATTATACGCTACATTCAAGGAACTAAGGACCTCGTCAGAATCAGATAACTCAAGGCTGGACACATCGACTTCCTACACCGGCGTCGGGGTGGTCATTCCGATACACACGGTTCTACATCCGTTATTGTGTTTTCTCTTGATAATCTCATCTCTCGTCGCCTGCCGACAACCCACTCTTTCTCGCTCCAAAGGTCGTCAATATCGCGTTGCTAATGTTGTTTCAATCTTGTCGGCTTCGCAATTTGCTACCGAATCGCACTTTCGTTCATAAAGCAACGCTTAGTTTATCGTGATAATGTTAGTGCCATTTACTTGTCCTAATCCACCAAAGATCAACGCATCTAAGCACATAGAGATGGATATACACTTCGTCTGCGTAAAAGGTTGCAAGGGTGAAGTTCGAGTCTTACATGTACCCACTCATTATCGATTGTCGACATTTTCACTAAAGGCCTTCCAAGATTCTCTTTGATGATTTTCGTGATACCTAAATATTCGCCACCTCCCGCTTGATCATGCGGTTAGAATATGTATATATTTAAAGTAGATTCCTAATTAGATTAGAATACTTGAATTCCTAATTAGATTAGAATACTTATTATTGAATCAATGCACAAGATTATTATCTTACACCGGCAACGAGACGTACACGGGGACGTCCGAAGAAGAAAGCGGAGAAGTTGCCGGCAGTGAGACGTAAGATGCAGCGAGAGATAGATGTTGAGTCCAGGGGCGGAGGTATATACAACTTGGATAGGCACTTGCCCTACCTTCCTCCTTAAAAAATAAAATTATTGGTATACCTTTTACGATTTCTACATTTTGCACTACCCATTTTAGTGTGAAATTTATTTTCTTCTTATGATATAAAATATAGTTGTTTTTCGGTAAAATGGCAATATTTGTGTATTATTTTTATTATATTTTGTCTATACCACTAAAAAAATTATCCTCTCTTTAATAATAATTTTTTATTGATATGCGCCCTAGTCGATTTTGTATCCCTATCCGCCTGAGTTGAGTACCACTGTGATACCAAACGCTGTGAGACCCAATAACTCAACCCAACCACTTTTAGGAAAATGGTTAGTCTCTCTCTGATTTTTCATTTTTCTATTTTTTTGCCTCAGTTGTTCAATAATTTATGGCCTGCTGTTTCATTTTCAACCGATTTGATCAAATTTATTGTATGCTATGCAGTTACGTTCCCTGCCTCGTACAATTGCTGGCCTTATGTCCGATGATCCTTGTTTGCAGCTCGATTCTACAACTAACTTGTTCAAATTGCTATCTGTCGGTAATAATTACTTGCCAATTTTAATTCTATCAATAACCATCATCAAACTTCAACTAATAATCATCCATCCATATCTCTTCTCTAAATCTACCAATAGAAGAAGACCAGCACCCTCCAATTGATCATGTTGTACGTTCTGGAGTTGTTCCTCGCCTTATCCAATTCCTTGACTTGGATGACGATCAGCGCCTCCAGGTCAATGCATTACATTACAATTATATCTGCCAAGGCTTGCCTTGCCTTTTCTCCAACATTAATTTAACTTCGATTGACAATACCTTTTGCAGGTTGAAGCTGCACGTGTTCTCAAAAATATTAGTGCCGGTTCTACTGAATACGCAAACATCATGGTTGATTCTGGAGCTCTCCCTCTTCTTGTGAAACTCACTCAGTCATCAAGTGACCAAGTGAAGGAGCAGGTTTCAATATCATCTTTGTATTAATTTTGCTGCTTGTCTCATTTGCTGAGTGAGACTCATCTTATTTATTTAATCTCCACGAATACTAACCAAGTCACCCAGTTTGCTTTGTTGCATCAACTTGCAGGCTTTGTGTGCCTTAGGGAACTTAGCAGCAGCTCATTCAAAAGCTCATTCTTCTGAATTATGCACTTGTATCCTTGCTAATGGAGCACTGCCTCCTCTTTTGACTGTAGTCTGTACTGTTGGAAGAGCATAATAGCTCATCTCTGCTCAGAACTGGAGCCTGACTCTAACAAATCTTTGTTGGGGAACACCTGTAACTGAAACAGACAAGGTTTTGTTACAATTAAGTCACCACTTGAAATTAAATGTTGTTTTCGTCAAATGTCCATCGGATTTATGGATATGTTATAAATCAATTAGTACGTAATTGTTTCTTTCAAGTTACTGATGCCGAAGCTTTTCTTCTTTCTTTGAGCTGGGTGTAGCTCGAGCCTGCATTACCAGCTCTTACATTGCTCCTTACTACCCAGATATTTTCTCTGCTACCACCTGTCCAAGACTTGTTGAGCTTTTTGGGTATGTATATAATATATGCTCATGTTGTTACAGATTTATCAGTATTGGTGGTTTGTAAATGCATGTTGTAACTAGGATCGTATTCTTGTCAGGCACCCATGTTCATCTCTGGTTTACTCTGCTATCATGGTGTTTTCTTACATATCTATATATGTATAACACTAAGATGAACCAGGTACATATTTTCTTCAACTTCTAGAATAACAAGCTTATATAGTTATATACTATGTGGTTTTGTATGTTTTACTCTGATGCTACTTTTTTACAGCTGGGTAAATGCATGTGTAAATACTACTTCATCATTTTAAGAATTTTATGTCTCTTGCTTTGTTTATCCCTTCCTATTATGTTCATAAACAGTATAGCTACGGTTTTTCAACGCATACATCATGTTCTGCTGACCTGTTTGCTTAGCTAGAGAGAGGCCCTGTCTTTTTGGTCAATCATACCCAACAACCTTCCTTCCTGCATTACATTCTGGAATGTCCCATGAAGCTCCCCGTTCTCCTTCCTTATGATCAAGTCGGCCGTCCGATATACTTAACTATTACCCTTTTCGCATTCTTTATCGATCATTAATCCATTTACTCGATCCTATCACCTTAATTATTGTGCACATTCTTAAAATGGAAGCTTTGATTGGGATGGGAGGAGTATAATATATTATGGCCTGAATAGGTAATCTCGATCGACCACTAATTGTGTTATACATTTCGTGTGAATTAGACGGGTCATTGGTCCTGACCTGCTTTTATGATCTGGAATTCTGGATGCTCCTAGAGTTATAGTCAATATAGCCAGCAGAGATTTTTTCTATTATACTCTTACAATGCGGTTTGCTGTTTCTTTTACTCAACTTGTTCCCATAGATTACTTAATTTTCCGTATAATTCTTGAAAAATACTTGATTTTCCTAAATATTAGGAAATGCTATATTCCTTCAATACAAGTGTTTTACATGCCCATATAGCTTACACTAGTCTAATATGGACTTTCTTATTGTATAGGAAAATTAGGACTTTTACTAGACTATCTCTAATTTTCCTCGATCTCATTTGTCATAACTTGTTCGCCAAAGAGGACAATCCCAGTGCAGTGCTACTTGGCTTATCTTGAGATCTTTACAACGATACTGAAGCTCGTTTCTCCTTTTTTTCACCCCCGTTCTTGTTTCTTATTATCTTGCGGTATTCTTTTTACTTGTTCGACCTCTAACACTAGTCGGCTTAAATCCAGTGTGCAGTTCATCGTTGCAATGTGATAAAGTCCCTAAGAACCTTGGGAGGACACAAGAGATGTATTAGGGATATAGTAGGCTTTACTATTACTAAGTTTGCAGGACAGGGCTGCTAATGTTACCATATGGCGAGCAGTGAGTTTTTTTATGATGATCGTATTTATCTGATTAATTTATTATTTGTTGTTAGTATTATTTACTGGTGTTTTATCTTCCCATGGCAGGTGCAAATTATCATTTGTAATTCGCCCGTGACGAAGTAATTTATAAGGGGAGGATTTTGTGGACTCTAATGATGAAAATATTCAGATATCACTTATCAGAATGCTTGAATCCTTTTATCATTTTGTTAAATGTTTTGTAAGGGGATCTGATTTACTGTCGCTTGATAATTTCGCCTTAATCTTTTGTTTGTCACTTCTCTTCTAGGCCACAAGTTGGACTTTTTGTGTTTCAACGTTTATATGTACCCTAATATTTAGTGGGACAAAGGAAGTACTGTGTCTTCTATATGCTCGTTTAATTTCTCCTCACATTTCCTCTCAAACCGACCCCATGACTAAGTGAATTAACAAGAAGCGGATCATTTTTTTCTCAATCCTTCATCGCGGGGACTTCACTTCAGAAATTCAAGGCATCTATATGGCTTTGAATCGGACTACAACACCAAGGACAAATTTTTATTTGCTCTCAAGGAATTTTAGAAAAATATCGAGGAATATGTCAAAGTAAGTGAACTGAAATTGAACGAATCCAAAGACAAGACAACAACAATCTAAAGGATGTAAATAATATTTATCTTTTTTTTTAGAATATTAATATTACAATCATATTACATCAATTCAACGAATATATCATTCGATCTATCAATCATTACAAACACACCAATCAATCTATTGAAACTATAATAAACTAGAACACGATCTTCACTAGATAAATAATACCGAAGCACACGGTTTTTAGTCATTTGGCGACTTTCTTTTTCTTCTTTCATTATTTGCGGTCCAAATCCAAATTAATGGATCCTTGACTACATGACAAGGTCTGCCGTTCAACTGGTGTATATTTTTAGCTTGTGTATCATTTCAGCGGGTCTATGTTACTCACTCTTGTAGAGGTTTTGATATTCACCACAAAAGTAAGTGACTGTATTGTACATATTTATAGTGATAGGAATACAACTATACAAGAGTACAAGATATCTACAGATTCTAAGAGATCAATCTAATGAATAGAAATATCACAACATGTCCTATAATGAAGGAAAAAATCAATCACGTATCCTTAGCATGGTTAACTGTTGAAGCCTCAATATCTTCTACATCCCCCTCAAGCGAAGCGTGAAGTTTGGCAACACGCAGAGCTTGGACCGTAAGAATGTGATGGCTGGATGAGACAAGCTCTCGGTGAATATGTCGGCAACATTAAGATTTGAGGGGACAAATTGTGTGACAAGTTTCTTGGCAGCAACAAGCTCTCGAGTGAAATGGTAATCCAATTCAATGTGCTTTGCACGCTTGTGCGAAACTGGATTTTCACTAATGAATACATCACCTTTGTTGTTGCAAAGAAGAACCGTAGTGACGGTAGTGAACTTTCGTGATCATGAAGAAGGTAAAGGCCAACCACATAACATCACTAAGATTAGCAAGAGTCTGATATTCTTTTTTTGATTTTTGATTTCACTAGTATCCGCTACATGCGATTAATCCAAATTAACACTGTCGACCTTTTTAGGCACTGCAGGACTTCGTACCACAATGAGCTTTTAGCGCCAATAGATCCATCACTTTATATTCGTCCGAAATATCCACTTGAACCGACGGTGTTGGTATTACTCATGGGACCAATTCCAAGTTTGATTGGAGATGAGAGCACCCATTTCTCATTCATTGCAAACAACCATTCCAAATGTTCATGGCGGACAAAAACCTTTCGCTCGACAAAGGAGAGTAAGGAAGAAAGAAGCCCACTGAGAAACTTGAGAAATCAAACCAAGGTGTTTGATTTGAAATTCCTTTCATAGCCCTCCGTCAGTTAACAAAAGCGAAGAGAGAAAATGATCACCATTGTTATGTGCAGAGAAAAGTAAATAAACCGCTTGTATTGATGATGAAAATGAATCGTGTTACGTAAGATGAGCTATATTAGAGCTATATATAAAAACACTTGAGCTCAAAGAAGCTTCTAGTCTACAAATAAAAAATGGAGGGAAAACTAACAAACTAATCGCCTACTTAACAAACTAACTAATTACTCCAAAATATAACCAACTCTCTATGACATCATCACTTCTCTCGCAGGCAAAGATAATGGAATCTTCCCGTGACCGCTTGCTTCCTCGCCAGAGTCATTGTCTTTTCTTATCTTCTTGATCATTAATATTCGATACCCCCTTAAGAGGAGCATATACATTTGTTATGCTCATCTTAGATAGTAAATGATTCATGTCACTGTGTTAAGGATTTTGTAAAACATCCGCAAGTCGATTCTGGTAGAAACATGCTTAACATGTACGAGTCCCGATAAAACTTTGTCTCTTACAAACGACAATCTATTTCAAGATGCTTTGTTCTTTCATGAAATCTGGATTCTTAGTAAGATGTACGGTCGATTGATTATCACAAGATAGAACAATAGGTACCGAAATTCTACATGAAATTCTTCGAGTAATGCTAATAACTAGACCACTTCACAAGTTGCAAATGATAAGGCTCTATATTCAGCCTCTGAAGATGATCTACTTACAGTGTTTTGCTTCTTGCTTCTCCAACTGATAAGTGATGAACCAACATACAATAGCCTGAAATAGACCTTCTTGTATCAGACAACCAAATTTCAATCTGAAGTCATCAGATGCTACTAATGTCATATCATTGTGAGCTGGAAAGAAAACACCTTGTCCTGGTGCATTTTTGAGATATTTCAATACTCTATAAATCGCATACGATGTCCTTTGAAGGTTTATCTAAAATTGACTCAATACTCCTCGCATAGGTAATATCCGGTCTAGTTATATTCAAATATACGAGTTTGCCAATTAATTTCCTGTATACAGTAGGATCTTTCAAGTCTGAGTCTGTGTTGGTGAGTTTCAAATTAATCTCCATAGGAGTAACAACTGGTTTACAATCCAGTAAACCTGTTTCTGAAAGCATTTCCAAAACATATTTCCGCTGACATATATGTATACCTTGAGAATTCCTTGCAATTTCTAGTCCAAGAAAATATTTAACTTCTCCTAGATCTCTAATCTTGAATCGTTCTTGTAGAATGGTTTTTATCATTTGAACTAAACTAGGATCGATCCAAGATTAATATGTCATCAACATGCATATACTAATAAAGCTACAAAGCCTTGTGAACAAGTCCTAGTGAATAATGAGTAATCGATTTAGATCGAACAAACCGTAGCTTGAAAGTGCTAGTGAATTTGTGATTCCATTGCTCGGATGCTTGTTTCAATCCATATAATGATTTATGAAGTCTCAACACTAGCTTTGTCTTTGAAGTACTATCATGACCCCCCAAAACAAGTAACTGTGGAGGAATATCCATGTAGATATCTTTATCTAGATCACTATTGAGAAAAGCATTGTGAACATCTATTTGTTCACAAGGCTGATTAGCGTATAATCGCTAAAAATGTTCTAACAGGGTAAGCTTGGTACATGGATCAAGGTTTCAAAATAATCAAAACCAAACCTCGAGAATAACCTTTAGCAACTAATTTAGCTTTATATTTATCTATTGAACCATCCGTTTCAATTTGAGTTTAAAACATATTTGCAACCAATAGGTTTATGTCCAGTGGCAAAGGAACCTGCACTCATGTTTGATTTTCTTCAAGAGCTCAGAATCATTGTAATAGCTTTTGCCAATCACAGATTGAATAGCCTCAAAGATAAGTGAGGTTCAATTTGAGACAATATTGAAAGCAAAAATTTGATCTGTAGGTGAGAGTTGACTATAGGAAACATAATGTGATATGGGATGATGACTAGAACTAGAATTAGTTCTGGATTTATGAGAAACATTATGGTAATAATCCTTGAGTTTAGCAGGTACAACAGGTGATCTTGTTAACCTTTGCTAATTGGTAAATCTTGAAGAACTGTGAATTTGAACCAAGAGGAACAATAGTGGGTGATATATGATCGTAAATTAGTGAAGGTGAATTATGATCCGTCATGGAAATTGAATCAAGAATGTGAAGTAGAAGAAATAGGACTAGAAGATGAGATCAGATAGGTGATATACGTAAAGAATTATTATGAGAAGTAACAGGTGACACATTGATGTTCTGAGAAGATGAACTGTAAAAATCAATAAATATGTCATTTGATAAAGAAGATTCAAAATCAGGTGAAGATAAACTAGTAGAAGAATCAGATGTTTTGACATATGGAAAAATATGTTCAAGAAAGTGAACATTCTTAGAGATAAGAACTCTATGTGTATGAATATTATACAAATTTATACCCTTTAGTATGTGGAGGATATCTAATAAAATACAAGTCAGAAGCTCGATCAAATTTAGTTCTTCGGTGTGTAATAGTCGATGCATAACACAAAGAACCAAAACATTTTAGAGTACTATAATCAGGGAGCTTCCCATAAAAAATTTCATAAGGACACTTGTTTTGCAGAAGAGGTGAAGGTGTTCTATTAATGAGAAAAGTAGCAGTTAAAACTGCATCACCCCAAACTTTGATAGGAACAGAAGATTGAAAAATGAGAGCCCTAGAAACATTAAGTAAATGCTGATGCTTTCTCTCCACAACACCATTTTGTTGTGGTGTATATACACAACTTGTTTGATGTATGATGCCTAAAGATTGTAATTTAGTATTTAGTACAGCAAATTCTGTACCATTATCTGATCTAATTACTTTAATTCTTGTGTTATACTGAGTTTGAATAAGTGTGATAAAATTGAGTACAATTTGTCAGATTTTAGACTGGATGTAAACAGATGTGTCCAAGTATATTTAGAGTAATCATCAACCATCAGAAGAAATTATCTATGACCATTCAAAGATGCAATTGACTATGGACCCCAAACATCAACATGTATTAATGAAAACAATGTAGTTGATACAGATGTGCTGATAGGAAAGGGCAATTTTCTCTGTTTAGCTTGTAAACAAACAGTACAATCAAACAAATCATGACTATCTATGCTGTGAAACTTGATCACTTCATTCGCTGAGTTGATGGATGGCTGCTCGAGTGCCAAAGCTGAGTAGAAGTAGGCATTGTGACAAGATTGATGACTTTTTATTGGAATTAAAAGACAAGGAAGGTATGATATCCGAGACTTGAACCGAAATTGAAAGTCGAGAAATTAGATTAATATGCGTGACAAACAGATTTGAACCTCTTAGTGAGCCCAATCTTTGTCCTTGAAGAAATTTCCTGTAAAATACACTCATCATGTGTAATATAAAGTGAAGTAACCTTGCTCTAGTAACTTGAGTCATGATATAAGATTCATCGAATGCAGCAAATAGCACATCTGTGAGTATAAGTTGTTCCGAGATTTTAATATCTCCTATCATTGTAACTTGTACTTATCATTATTAGGTAATCGCACAAAAGATGTGATATGTTCGATATTGAAGTGAATAAAGTCAATCACATATAACATGATTAGTTGCACCGTAATCTATTATAAAGTAATTATGCAAATCATGTGAAGTAGAACAAACAAAATGTTTAGGAATAGTACAATGAAATATACCTCCTAGAGTAGTGTAGGTAATAAATGGATCATTCCCTTCTTCATTATTATCATGAGATCCATGAGCATCGATGTCGCAGAGTCGGGAGTAGAATGATTAACACCTTGCTCAAGCAATCGCATCGTGAGATATTTGATTTTGATGTTACTGCATCAGGTTGTAACATCAAGAGAGGTACTAGCAACATTATGAGCATAGTGAAGTTTAGATGGTCGATATGATGCAAAGCAGATCGGTAATCGAGAAGCACCATGAGAATTGATCGTTAGACTTGCCATAAGGTGCTTCTTTGTAAACTTAAAATCGTGGAAAGCCTAAGCTCAGAGCATTTGTTCACCAGAAGGTTGTTATAACCACAAGCAGTACACTTCAATGAATCGCTTTCGCTTTAGCCGGATAAGGCCGAGGTGGTCGACGATATGATAAGTTGCGTAATCACCAACGCACACCTCCATGCCTAGAGTTCTTTCGACGCTCTCAGAAGAATAATGGAATAAGCTCTTCCCGGAAGGCACAGAAGCATCATGATGATTTGGCCTCTTATGCCATCATAGCTTTATCGAGTCCCATAAGAAATTGGAACACCGATCGCCTCAACATCCGCAATTGATGTGTTAAGATCGACAAGTGCACTTGCCACAACTACAAGTAGGTGGAGGCCCGTGAAGATGAAATTCTCCCAAATACCGCTGAGTCGAGTAAAATACTCCATCACAGCCAGGTTCTCGAACAAGAGAACTCAATGCGAGTCAAGCTGAAGCTCATAAATGCGACATTGTCGCTTGAGAGTACCTTGTCTCTAATTTACGCCAAACATCCTTAACATACACATGATGCTCGATCAGAGCACATATCTCTTAAATAGAATTGTGAATCCATGATAGTATGAGATTATCGCATCTAAGCCATGGAAGGTACAAAGGATCATCTAACTCGCTTAAGAAATGTTCCATCTACAAAACCGAGTTTGTTTTGATAGACAAAGATGCGACATATCACGCTTCCAAGATATAGTTAGACCTCTCGTATATGCTTGATAGCACCAAGTAGGAGTATCGTGAGGGAACAAGGATACGGACCGTTAGATCCGTAATCTAGTTCCTTCTCAACATTAGTAGGAGCATGAAACTTTTCCTTAGTACCATTACCATCAACAAGAGGAGATTTCAAAGATTATCGCCATCGCATTGTGTTGAAGGGAGTGTTTTAACTCAAGCGTATATTTTAACAAGCAGCTTGGTGATGAAATGTGAATAAATTGTTTCAATGAATTTTCAGAACGATCAAATAAAAACCAATGAACAATGTTCAAATGACAAGATAAATGTATAATAGATGAAAATCGGATGAATAAAGGGTTATTCAATCTAACATCGG
Organism: Plantago major; assembly: GCA_026545765.1. Lineage (NCBI taxonomy): Eukaryota > Viridiplantae > Streptophyta > Magnoliopsida > Lamiales > Plantaginaceae > Plantago > Plantago major. Next base: position 2,672 of record JAIFAC010000165.1, on the reverse strand, counting down.
AATATTCAATTAAAATAATTCGATTACTAGTGAAATCGAATAATAATCAATACGTAAAACGGATGAGATCAAGCTAAATACCGTAAAACCGATGATCGAGAGCTTGATTCGAGTTGTGAATGATGATCGAGAGCTTGATTCTCAACACAAATGAAGATTTAAGCAACTGTGAAACAAAACAACAACAAACACAAATGAATAAGATCATTGATTCGTGATAAAATCAATCGATAAACAAATGAAGATCGATTGATTGATGATGATTAACGATCGATGAAATACTAGAACAATGAATGTAAACTCAAGAAGATCTCGATCGATACCATGTCGAAGTTAACAAAAGCGAAGAGAGAAAAATGATCACCATTGTTATGCAGAGAAAAGTAAATAAAATCATGGTATTGATGATGAAAATGAATTGTGTTACAGAAGATGAGCTATATTAGAGCTATATATACAAACACTTGAGCTCAAAGAAGCTTCTAGTCTACAACAAAAAATGGAGGGAAAACTAACAAACTAATCGCCTACTTAACAAACTAACTAATTACTCCAAAATATAACCAACTCTCTATGACATCATTGGTGGGTAGGATAAAGAGGTAATCGCTTTATGAGTAATTGGTGGTGGTATGCTGTTTGGGAGATGCCGATCCGGTGGTGATGGAGTGGTAGCGGCAAGAATCGCAACCTAGTTCAATGGGTATCATGATTTCTCCCAATTGGTGATGCAAGAACGTGAAGGTGGAGGAGAGAAATGATTATGTCTCGTGTGGGTTGGTTGGAGTTTGTATATCCTGAGTCATTATTAGAGGTAATCAATGGGTCATTGCAAATGGCACAAGGACCATGTTGTGTGGTTGAAGTAGTTAGCTCATTTCCATTTCATCAAATGAACTATAATCATTATGATGAGTTGTGGCGTATGGTTCTTGTCCAAAGGTATTGGTAAATTTCAGATCTTGGTCCAAACCGTAACTTAGTCCAAATATTATTTGATATGGCCTCGCTTATGGCCCATTAATTGGTGATCGCCCAATCCACGCATCCAATAACGAGTCCAAATTTTGATCTCGACGAGCAAGTCGAGTCTTAAAGATCGAATGGCTAACCTAACTAAGCCAATCGACCAAGTTACCTAGCTCAATACCCTTCTGCCAACCATCCGATTTATCGACGAAGTTATTCAGCTAGTCGGCTCACCTAGCTAAGCCAACTATGAAGACCATCCAACGGTTCGCCAACCTATCTAGTTCGAAAGCAACCTTGCCAACCATGTAGCCGGTCGACGAGGAAGCCCACATGGATCACTCAACCACATCCACAAGTCAACACTCTTACTAGGCGATGGAACTAGTCAACCCACCAGATGGATGGTTGAACTATTTCGCCAATGCACTCCACTAAAGAGGTGCCTTCCAAACGACTGAGAAGGAGTCCAACTCCATTCAAATGAACTCCAACAACCTCATCGAAAAGGAGGGAGAAGTGGGTATGAGAGATTTCAACGGTGGAAGGAAGAGTCTTTAGAGAGGAAGGAAAGGAAGAAGGTTAGGATCATGGAATACTCACTGAACAAACCCTAGTGATCTCATTCTGACTACCTAGCCATCACTCCCACGCCTCCACCTCTCTCAAGTTATCTGATCAACGCTCTAAGCTACCTACGATCATCCACCATCGCCTACGATCAACCACCATCATCATCGACCTTCCCCCATCTCCTTCCACCTTCAACCACCATCATCATCCACCTTCTCATCGCCAATCATCATCACATCCATCTTCCGACACGACCGACCGTTCCCTCGACATTTGAGCTCAGATAGCCATCTCACGGTGTTCGCCCATTCATTCCCGAACCGATCCACTCAACAGATAAGCTTCCACTCATCATCATCATCTCTCTCTCTCTCTCTCTCTCTCTCTCTCATTTACTACATCTTCTTCCAGCTTATCTCACTGAAAGGCCGGAGTCCCTTCAATGGCACCACATCGGTGTCACCTTAGAACCTCACGCCTCTAGGTTTGCTTCGTCATTTGCGTGTCGCCGTGCCCCCAATTCCTTAACCTTATTCGATTGTAGATTGCCGCCTACACTACGCCCACCGTGGGTCCCCGCTATCAAAAAAGGCAATCCAAGAGAAATAATCGCGACACGCCAAGCAATCATCATGTCGCACTGCATTTAATACGCTCGAAGAGGTAGAGGAGGTGGACGCCACACCAGACGTAACTGGGCGGCCTGATGCAAGAGAACGCCTAAGATCAAGCTCGAGGATGAGAACCGTGTCTGTCAGAGAACTCGCTTAAGGAGAAGGAACTTTTGACCACCGTGAAACTCCAAAGACCGGATGCGGCCATGTCTCGCCGACCGACCATGTCACCGGGTGGAGAACCCACCACTAATCCTCTGATCGAGGCTCGCCACCGACCTTTAAGAGACCAAGGGGTGATTCCTATAACTCCAGCCTCTCAAAGTGGTGAGCGCCCACCAAGACCAACCTTTGAGGTCATTCTGCATTTCAATAGAAGGGTCTCGTCGAGGGTGCTAATCCCAAGGATGAGCGCATTTAATCACCACAACAACGCAACCGTAACGTAAGTCGTAGATAACTCGCTAACCCCTCTCGCAGTCATGGAAACAACAATGATGAGTCGGGTTTCCAAAC
>JAIFAC010000022.1:338671-351945 GCA_026545765.1 Plantago major | reverse complement strand
TATCTGGTAACCATGTATGTAGTGGTATGATTGGTAATTTGACAGCAAAAGCAATAAAATCCACTATAGAATAGTATTTCCAAAGCTAAGGGATAGGTTTGGTTGGATAATATGTCCAAATTTAATGTTGGTTCATTAGAACCATATAAACCGACACCAAGAACTCCCAGTAAAGAAAAACAGAACCCCCTGCCGTGTACAAAATAAATTTTGTAGCTGAGTAGAGACGTTTTTTCCTCCCACATAGATACAAGTAGATAAACAGGGATTAATTCTAACTCCACATGAGGAAAAAAGTAAAAGGTCGAGAAGAAAACAATCCGATTTGCCCACTATACATTGCCAACATCAGGAAATTAAATAATCGAGAATCTCGAGTAACCAGCCAAGCCGCTAAGGTAGCTAAAGTAGTGATGAATCCGTCAATAGAATGGGTCCTATTGAGAGCCCATCTATCCCTAGTCTCAATGGAAATCAAAAAATGGATCCAGTTATAATCCTCCTCTAGTTGGATTAATGAATCATCCGATTGGAAATGATAACAGAATGCATAAGTTATTAGAAGGGTTCTAGAATACAAATACATATAGTATACCAACGAATTACTTTATTTCCCTTATGTGGAAGAAGGAAAATTAAGGAACCCGAAAATATTGGTAAAACAACAATTATTGTTAAGAAGGGAAAATGATTCGTGGTAAAGACAAGATACACTTGGGCCATAAAATCCGTGCGCAAAATCAAATCCAAATAGTTTGCGCACGAATTTTCATCAGTAAAAAAAAAAATGGATTTTAAGTAGAGTTTTATGGAACGTATCAATAAGCTAGACCCATACTACTGGTTGTTTCATGCCATAAATAAACCCGAACACTCAAGAAATCCGTTGGACAGGCGGATTCACATCTCTTACAACCAACACAGTCCTCAGTCCTTGGAGCAGAAGCTATTTGTTTAGCTTTACATCCGTCCCAGGGTATCATTTCTAATACATCGGTGGGGCAAGCTCGGACACATTGAGTACATCCTATACATGTATCATAAATCTTTACTGAGTGTGACATTGTATCTATACAATATTAACATCATGAATTTTCGGTCTAGTAAACTAACTTCTAAATCAATCTTGTAATTAGATACCAGACGAATCAATGAGTGATCAGAATCAATGGACTTGAATTGTTTATGATGAATTGTTTATGAACGAGCGCAAAAATCCTTTGATTTCTTATGTTTCGGCAAACATGATCATACCTTACCCATATCAAACCGTCCAGTCGGAAGTAATTTATGAATATTCGAATTTTCTTTTCTATGATTCATATTATTTATTCAACAAATTGGATTGGTTAATACGAATGGATTTTCTATTACGATAAATGGATGAAACAATAGCTAATCAATAGCTGCTTCAGCGGCTGCAATAGCTATAATAAAAATGGAGAAAATGTCTCCTCTTAATTGACGATCATCAAACATATCCGAAAACGTTACAAAATGGATATTAACCGAATTTAATATAAGTTCAAGACACATAAGGGCTCTAACCATATTTCGACTTGTGATCAATCCATAAATACCAATAGAAAATAAAAAGGCACTCAAAACAAGTACATGTTCGAGCATCATTACTCAACCCCTTATCAATCTTGATTCATTTCAATCTGAACAATAATTAAATCCAGTCGATTCTAATACGTATGGAAGAAAACAAGGGAATTGGTTGGGAATAGATCAATTCTAAAAAGAAATTGAGTTGATTTTCGTTTTAGGTGGGCACTCAAATTAAGGGATTAGACACATTCTTTTTCCCTTGATTTAGTTGAGAATTCTTCCTTTAAAAGATTTATTATTATTGACGAGCTATAGCAATCGCACCGATTAAAGCGACTAAAAGAATTATTGAAATGAGTTCAAATGGAAGAAAAAAATCTGTTGATAAATGAATTCCAATTTGTTGACTATTACTTATCAAATCTTGCTCTAAAATATGGTTTGCTTTTGTAGTCCAAATGATCCCATACCAGGACGTATCTAGAATAATAGTAAGTAGTGAAATAAAAGACTTGTACAAACCACTGAAGTAATTCCATCCCCAACGGTCCAAAGCTGAAAATCTTCGAAATCGTAATCTTCTGAACCATTCATGAACATGACAGCAAAAATAATTAAAACATTTATAGCTCCTACATAAATAAGGAGCTGCGCAGCAGCTACAAAATAAAATTCGATAGAATATAGAATAAAGATATACAAAAAAGAACCAATCCCAATGAAAAGGCCGAATAAATTGGATTTGGAAATAAGACTACTCCCAGACTTCCTAATATAAGACCCGACCCCAGAAAAACTAAAAGAAAATCGTGTATTGGTCCAGGTAAATCCATTTTATTTTATAGAAAAGTAAATCAAATATTTCATGACTTTGTTGACCCGACCGGGAAAAGGGGAGTTATCCTATTTTTCTTTTTAGGATACTTCTTAATTGAAGAAAATGTGAATAGAATTGGTTGGTGTGGATTGAGGTAGATACAGTTATTGGTCTACTCTTATTATTTAATCATTATTCGAATAGAAATAAATTTTCTATCCAAATGAACCACGATTCTCGACAACCAATCGCTCGTTTATCTTGAACAAGCAAAAACCCGATTCCCTTAGATTCCAAAGGTTGGGAATTTGGAAATGCAAGGGTTTTATACATTTTTTATTTGAGGTGAATTCGACGAAATTGTTCGAATTGTGTAATCGCCGTTATGGACACCGGTAATCGACCTAAAGAAATTTGATTATAATTCAATTCGTGACGATCATAAGTAGAAAGTTCATATTCTTCAGTCATTGATAAACAATTTGTTGGACAATACTCAACGCAATTACCACAAAATATACAAATTCCAAAATCAATACTGTAATTAAGTAATCGTTTCTTTCGAATATCAGTTTCCAATTTCCAATCAACTACGGGTAGATCTATAGGACACACACGAACACATACTTCACAAGCAATGCATTTATCAAATTCAAAGTGTATTCGGCCCGGAAACGCTCCGATGCAATGAATTTTTCGTAGGGTATTGAATAGTTACAGGTAAACGATTTGCATGGGACAAGGTAATCATGAAACCTTGACCAATGTACCTGGCAGCTCGTATTGTTTGTTGACCAGAATTCAAGAGCTCGGTTAGCATAGGGAACATATCGGAATATCTATAAATAATTTCATACTTGTTTCTTTCTCTTGTTTGAGACAGGTTTTGAAGATAGAAAATTCGAGTTCTTTACAGTGAAAAAAGTTGGGATGAAGTCGTTAATAATAGATTACCTAGAGAAATAGGTAAAAGAAATTTCCACCCAAGATTTAATAGTTGGTCCATCCTCAATCTCGGTAAAGTCCATCTTGTTGCAATAGAAATGAACAAGAACAGATAAGTTTTCGCTAATGTAATAAAGATACCTATTATTGTTCCAATAACTTGACTTCTTTTAGTTAGTTCAGGAACGAATATGTAGGAATAGAAAGATTCAACCTCCCAAGTAAAGAACTGTTACAAATAATGAAGAAACTAGTAGATTTAGATAGGAAGCAACATAAAATAAACCAAATTTTATACCTGAATATTCGGTTTGATAACCCGCTACTAATTCCTCTTCTGCTTCTGGTAAATCAAAGGTAATCTCTCACACTCGGCTAAAGAAGAAATTAGAAAAACGATAAACCCTATAGGTTGACGCCACAAATTCCATCCCCAAAAACCGTATTTTGACTGCGCTTCAACTATATCAACTGTACTTGAACTGTTAGATAATCATAGTCGGCGATAACATCACTGTTCCCGTCGCTATTACAGAACCGTACATGAAATTTTCACCTCATACGGCTCCTCATAGGTCACAAAAACTCTAAGGGCCTTTCAACATTTTGATCTTGATCCCTTTGTGGGATCCATGATCAATAGAAGTCAAACTCTTATCCTAAGGCCTAGAATTTAACCTATGAAATTCCGTCTGCTAGTTATAATAAAAATAAAGTGCTTCTGAATTGATCTCATCTTTTAAAAGTTTGTATTTTTCTTTGTTGATTAATAACTTTATCCTTGAATAAAAAACTTTTTTGAGGAATATCACAGAGATATTGCAACCTATTCATTTTTTTTTTGATTACGAAATTAGATATTGTATTACCTAGCAAAGATTCTATTTCTATCGAAAAATCGAAAATTTATGAATAAAAAGATCTCTTTTGCAATTCTAGTCTTTCCACTTCTGTTCGTTCCTATTCTACTTTCTCAGGAAATAAGGGAGGCGGCATTACCCAAATAAAAGATTTCTTCGTTCTTGATAGTTATTTACTTAATCGGTGAATAGGAAGATACTCTGGATCAAAATCTAGGGAGTACTTCTTACAATTTCTACCAACTTAAAGCCCGATTCGAATTACTTTGGTAGAAATATCCTCTTGGAAAGGTTATCTAATCTCCATTACTAATCCTTTGTGTATCTTAGTCTTCCTAACCATCCACTCATTTTTGAATCTTCCAGTAGGTTAATACTAATACCTCCATGGTAATAGATAGTAAAAACCCGGGGTTGATCTTTTGAACCCGCTTCAAGCCATGATTACTACTCAACCAATCTAACTTGGGGTAAAGGAAACATAAGAACTGATATTCTTTCCTTTGACTTAATTCTTGTACATAGGAAATGAGATTGAATGGCTTTAACAGCAAATTAGGAAGCCGTTTGATTTCACTCATCTAACTATCCGGTTTAGTTTATCAACCCCGACGATGAATAAAAAATAGATATTCAACTTTCTTGCTAGAAAGAAATATGGAAAGTTTATGTCTCACCGAATCACACGTAGAGATATTGATAATACACATAGAGTTAATGGTATTTCATAACTAATTGATTGAGCAGCAGCCCTTAATCCACCTAAAAGGAATATTTATTATTTTATCCATATCCCGACATAAGAAGTCCAACTGGAGCAAGGCATGAAATGGCGATCCATAAAAAAACACAAATACTAAGATAGGCTAGAATAAGACGATAACTAAAAGCAATTACTGAATAACATAGTAAAATGGATATCACTGCTATGGATGGCCCAATATAGAATAAACAGTATCTCCTCTAGATGGAAGAAGATTCTCTTTGAAAAGTAATTTTGTCCCATCTGCTAGAGCTTGAAGAATTCCCAAAGGCCCGGCATATTCAGGTCCAATACGTTGTTGTATTCCTGCAGATATTTCTCTTTCTAACCAAACAATTACTAGTACACCTAGTGTGATTCCTAATACAAGAGTCAAAATAGGGATAAGTGTCCATAGTATCCCATAGACTTCTGTTAAGGATTCAAATCCGGAAAAAGAGTGGATAGCTTGTAGTTCTGTTGTATCAATTATCATTTCAACGATCGACTTCTCCCATAATGATATCTATGCTACCTAGTATCGTCATAATATCAGCCAATTTCATTCTTTTAACTAACTGAGGAAGAATTTGCAAGTTGATAAAACCCGGTGGTCAATTTTCCATCTCAAGGAAAAACACTCTGATCTCCTATCAGAAAAATTCCCAATTCCTTTTGGGGCTTCGACTCTTACATAAAGTTCTTGCTTGGGCAATTCAAACGTTGGAGAAGGTTTTTTACTAATAAATCGATAGTCAAAATCATTCCATTCCGGGTTTTTTATTCTATCAAAGCGTCGTATTTCTAAATTTTCATATGGCCCTCCAGGAATTCCCTCTAAGGCCTGTTGAAGAATTTTACGGATTCTGCCATTTCACCCATTCGTACTAAATAACGAGCTAATGAATCCCCCTCTTTTTGCCAGTGAACCTCCCAATCAAATTCGTCGTAACACTCATAACGATCAACTTTACGAAGATCCCATTCTATTCCGGAAGCTCGTAGCATTGGGCCTGATAAACCCCAATTTAGTGCTTCTTCTGCCTGAATAATGCCTATGCCTTCAACTCGTTCTAAAAAAATAGGATTCCGTGTAATAAGTTTTTGATATTCAGCAACGCCGATTAAAAAATAATCGCAAAATTCCAAACATTTATCTACCCAACCATGAGGTAAATCAGCAGCTACTCCTCCGATACGAAAATAATTATGCATCATACGCATACCGGTAGCAGCTTCGAATAGGTCATATATCAATTCTCGTTCTCTAAAAATATAGAAGAAAGGGGTCTGTGCCCCGATATCTGCCATAAAAGGGCCGAGCCATAACAAATGAGAAGCGATACGACTCAATTCCAACATAATAGTTCTTATATAGCTAGCCCTTTTAGGGACTTGAATATTGCCTAGCTGTTCGGGTGCGTTTACGGTTATTGCTTCTGTGAACATAGTCGCTAAATAATCCCAACGCGTTACATAAGGCAAGTATTGTATAATTGTTCGATTTTCCGCAATTTTCTCCATACCTCTATGTAAATAACCCAATATTGGTTCTGATCGATAACATCTTCCCCATCGAGAGTCACGATCAGCCGAAGAACGCCGTGCATTGATGGGTGGTGAGAACCCATATTTACTATCATGAGGTCTTTTCTTGTAGTTGGTGCAATCATAAGTTTTTTTCCGAGTCATTCTTCCATGCATTGTTTGAACGTAAAAGAAGAGTTCGTCAAAATGAAAACGAATAAAAGTGCAAATGGTATTAGGCTTCAAGTTAACGAGTTTTTATCTCTCGAATATCTAACTCGCCAATTAATTCTTTATAACGTTCTCTATTTTTTTTTGACAAATAGGCCAGTAGTCGTTGACGTTTTCCCAAAATTTTCCGCAAACCTCTCTGAGATGAAGAGTCTTTTTTGTGTAATTCCAAATGCGAAGTAAGTTTACTTATCTTAGTGGTGAAAGTGAATACTTGAAATTCAACAGACCCCCTGTTTTCTGTGTTTTCTTTTGAGAAATAACCGAAATGAATGAATTTTTACCATAGAAAAATTCCCCTTCCTTTTGAAAGATATGGATTTTACCGATCAGTAATAATAATGCCATTAATTTGAATTGGTATATACAAAATCTAATTCCAAGTTATTTGAAAACTACTCCTTTTCTGAATTCAAATCAATCCATCAAACTGGAATCGGATTGAGATAGAGGTAGAAAAGGTAGTCCATTCCATTGAAGGGTTTAGACCTAAAAAAAAAAAGTTATATTGATTCATTTCGAGATTGAAGTCCTAAATTATTCAATTTTAATATTGGATATATCCATGAAAGGGAAGACTCAAATGTGTGGTACGCATATTTATTTCATATACCCTATACCCCATACCTATATTTTTCCTATTTTCATATATACCCGTCTATCATATACTTTCTATTCTATATGATAGACGGGTATAGAATCTATATCTACGAATTTTCCATTTTCAATCGTGGATATAGATGTATCCTTAACATACTGAAACGACTGCCATTGTTGGTATTAAACCAATACCGATTCATACAGGCCAAATCTTCTAATCGATAATTAGGCCAAAGAAAGAGCTTTAATTTCATTAATGCATTTTCTTCTATATTAAGACCTTTATTCTCAGGCGAAGCTTGGTTTGCTGTTTTTCTGTTCTTTTCGTTCCAAAATAGGAGATTTCTATTTTCATCGTTTCGATACTTTGAATTCAATGAAATTAGAATTCTCAATTTTCTACGATGTCGAAACGATAAAATATTTTCAGGAATAAGGAAATCAAAATGATTCTTAGAAACATACCTTTCTTCTTGGTATTTTGGATTTGTTTGGTACTTACTCTTATCAACCAACGAAGTACTTATGGTTTGATACATCAAGAGTTGTCCATCAATTTTCCAAACAGACGAATGGGTTCTATAATCAATATTCCCTTCTTCAGTAATTCCGCATGAGTTAGACTAGTTTGAATCGTCAGTCTATCCAAATCGATTTCTCTTGTTTGAATTGAAGATAAGAGAATTTTTCTTGGGTCCATTAGTCTAAGCAAGAGACAGTAGACCTCAATATTATTCATCAATTTTTCGTCCAAAGTACTGTCCCACCATTTACATTGAAAAAGTAAATAACGTTCCAGGAAGGAATCTAGTTGACTTTGTTTCTTTTCTTCTTTTCCTGTCCAATTTTACAGAATTTTCTTCACTAGATTTTTCTTGTGACAGACAGATCCAAAATCTTCTCCTTTTTTGGGTTCTTCTTGATTTCCTTGCTTTAGTTTGAATTTTCTTTTTTTCTTTTCACTACTATTTTCATTTCCATTTCGATTTAAAAGAAGTAATTGATTTGGTCTAAACCAAGGTTTGGTCTTATATGCCTGATGAAATAAGACCAATTCTGGGAAGAACCAACCCTCTAGATTCGAGATAGAATAATTTAGCATTCTTTCATTCATTCCCATCCAATCAACAAAAACGTTGTGGAATTTTGGGAGATTGTCTGGAAGCCTAAAATAACAAATTTCAGAATATCCATTTTTAATAGATATTTGAAAATACTTATTAGTTTCCCGTTGAATATTTGGATTCCTGTTGGCATCGATCGTGATACAGGACTCAATATCCACTTTTCTTTACGATACAAACTTTTCCAACGCAAATATTTTCTATTTACCATTTTTCCACAGCTAGCATATCCACATAATTATAGATAGGGTGGTTTTCAGAATATAATAAAGTTGGTCCTTTTGCGTTTTAAAAGAAAGCTCTCCGTTCTTATTTCCTTGAAATTTTTCGGAGTTAAGAAATTTATTTGCTAAAGATCATATCGATAAGATTTGTGAAAATTTTCTTTTGATTCGCTAATTTGTATACTTCCTTTTTTTTTGAATCACTTACTTGGTCTGTTTCATATGAATTGCATTTGCTTAATTTTTCCTTTGTAGCTATACAATGGGAAGTATTTCGCCATTTTCAGGCATTAATCTCGACCATATGATCGACGATAAATTGTATGGAGAATACCCTCTTAACCACTTTTCCATTGATTTTGTTCATAATTCCTAAGTTTCTTATCATTTAATTTTAATTTTGAATGAACCATTCCTTGTTTTTCCAAAGAATCCTTTATTTCGGGCTTAAGAAACAAAGAGATTCCTTGATATTGAAGAACAGGTCTTAATTTATACAAATTACTAACTTGCATTTGGGATAATTTGTAAAATACATAGGCTTGTGATACGCAAGATAAGTCAAAAAAATATGTAAATTGCTTTTCATATCCCTAATCTTATCAAGGGATTTTTAAAGGGAATGAGATTTTCTTTTTTTATTACTACTAGTATTCTTAAATGTTAGGTCAGGGATAGAAAAATTAGCTCTATGCAGTTATTCATCATTTTGTCAATTAGGGTTCTTAACCTAATTTGAGTAGAAATATCAAATTTGAATGATCTACAACAAAATTTAAAAGAAACCGTATATCACGTACAATACAAAGTAAAATATAATAGATCTTAAACCAACCTTCAAACATAATATATAAAATCAATTTCCATATCCTTAGTAAATAAAATTTACTAAATAAAACAAACTCTTCTATATAATAGATAGTAGATTTCCATACCCTGATAGTTTCCATTCACTCCTAGAAAAAATCTGTGCCGAGATAGTAGTTCAATGAAAATTTTCAAATAAAGGGAAATTTAGAAATGAATCGAACAGTTCTTCTTTTGAATATTTTCCATTTTTCTAAGAATTTAGCATTAAATGTTTTGTTAGGACTAGTATCATTTTCCTTTTCTTCTTTCTAATTCTTTCTATTCTTTCTATTTGATTTCTAATTTTCCCTATTCGCTCAGTCAGATCTTTTATTTTTTTCTGTCAATGAAGAATTTGTCAAACCCGGCGATACTGTTTGACCAAAAGATTAGTTAATTATTTGATTGCTAATTATGGAATCTTTTCTTCTTGAATTTCATTCGATTCATAGATTTCTACTTTTCTTAATTGAATTGGGTTTTCTTTGGAAACTTTTGCAAGTATTTTTTTTTCCTTTGAAATAGTTCTTTTCATTTTTCGAACTTTTTTCCCAGTTCTTTCAAAACAGGTTTCCAAAAGGAAGGTCGTTTTCAGGAAAACCAAAAGGATGTTTAGCTTCGAGTCCAAAAACCGTTAAAAACGGAAATCCTCTTTTTCTTGATAAGATCTTAATTTGCGTTTGTGCGAAGGTTTCAGACGGAAAGGAATAATATTTTGATCTGAAGACCTTCTATGAACCAATTTTCAGGCAATTCTGTTTCTGATAATGGCGTTCCATTATAAGTACATTTAAGATGCATCTCTCTATTCCATTCCCGAAAATCCTCAGACCATTCAGGACGTTGGGATAGGGATATACGCCCAAGATTTTTGCAATTATAAACGAAGGTAAGAGAATATATTTTCTAAAAATAGATTGAATTAGCAACAAACAAGCTCTTATTCCTTGCCCATAAGTATGGGCATTATCCCAACTTCCGCTATCTTCATTCGCGCCTCTTCCTCTAGTATCTCCATCTCTTTTTTTCTTCGTCTTCGTCTTCTATTTCTATTCTATTTTCTTCTCTTTTTGTTTGTTCGTTTGTAGACTCTACAATTTGGAATGCTTCCCTTTCCACACCCTATTTCTAAAATGGATTTAATCAATTCAAACATATTAGATGTTAAAGAAAAGAAAATGGATTTTTGATTCTGTACACAAAAGGGGGAATGCGCATTTCCTTGAAACACTTTCCAAATAACTACTTTGCGCCTTTGCGCCCACTGAACCCTTGATTAGATCTCGATCAAAGTCCGGTTGTTCTAAATAGCGTGTCGTAGACATCTCTTCCATTTCATCAGGATCATCTTTATCATCTTTGATATCAGTAAAATCACTACCTCTTTGGCTTCTCTTGAACGAATTTCAAAATCTTCAGGAATATCTTGAAATTCTCCTGATTGTTATTCTAACTCAGTGATTAATTTGTATTCCCATCGAGGAATTTTTTACTGATTTCGTTTATTTTATTTTGACTTATGTTTCTGTTTTGACTATTAGCATCATTAGCATCATCATGTAGGAAAAATAAGACTTTTTTAAAAAAGCATTTCATGTTTTCTTTTTAACTTTTCTAATTTTGCTCTTTCTGCCTTTGGTCTTTCGAACTTTTCTTTTCGAACTTTTCTTTTCGGACTTTTCTTTTCGAACTTTTCTTATTCTGATAATAATTTTGATCTAGCCAATCAAGGGTATACCAAGAAGTAACTAGAGAGCCACAGCCAAAGTTTAGGTAAGCGTAATACTCGTCTAGTTTTTCTTCTAGAGCGTACTCTATTTTCCGAATAAAGTCTCCCAGATAACCCATATGTTCATACCTCACATGTGCGTAACCAGTCCTCATCAAAGATTCCAATTAAAATGGGATTTCGATAGAATGTCTTCATAACATTTTAGACACACATTCTTTAAATTCCTGAAGCCTATCAAATTAGACAAATAAGAGGTACCAGGAGCTGTATGCCTCCAAAACGTACATTGCACAGCTATCGCGTAGTGGATATTTCCCGCGACAATAGCCTGTAACCGAGCCAAACAAATCCATTTGTGAGTGTTGAGCACAAGGCGAAAAGTATCAACGACGGGAGGAAGAAACTTTTCAATGACCGTGTCAACGATCTTGTCAATGATCGGTAATTCCTCAATTTTGATATCCTCCGCATAAATCTTTCGCTCTTTATTCTGTATCTCTATAAATTCTCCTAGTTTATCGGTGTACGGAACGAGGATTTGATGCAATTTATTTATCCGAAAATTTTGAAAAAATTTTTTTTTCGAAGTTTTTTTCAGGATTGCATTTTTTTCGATTGTTTTCGACGCGATCCGCTCAATAAAGGATCATACCTTTTTGGTAAGTATTTGTTTCTAGAATCATCATTACATAATCGAGTTCTTGTTTCGAGTCTATTCAAAAACTAGATTTTTCTCGAGAGATTTGATTCGATTTAGAAATGCTTTTTCTTTTCTTTCTTTTTTTCGTTGGTAAAATCCAAAAATCGTATGGGTCCGGTGGATTATCATCGAAGAAATAAGGCCACAGTTCCGGGGATAACAGCCTTCTTTTTAGCCTTTCCAAAAAATCGATATACTAGCAGGACACGTAAAAGTCATTCGATATTTTCCATCACTTTTACATCGGTCAAAAAAATAATGTGACATTTCATTTCGGATAGCTTGTTCAAATTTCTCGTTTTTATGTAGCGAAGGGGTCGATTCCACTGATTGAAATCGAAAAGAAGAGTGGCAAGATTTTTTCAAAGAAAAAGGGTCGTTATTGCCATTTTTCGGAAAAATGGTAGAATTTTCATGATTTTATTGCTATTCACTCGAATTTCTTCCGTTTCATCGATTTTGTTCGGATCCGCCCTTTCTTCGGAAAAGAAGAAGGATCTTCTTCATCGGATGTTTCTATTTCTACATCTATTTCTTCCGTTTTTGTTGAGGGTTTGATGGGGAACGGTATTCTGCTTAAAGAGTAGGCGCAGGTCATAAATAAGAGAATACTAAAGATCCGAATTCGCAATTTTGCCACAAGGTACTTATTAGATCTAATGAACTTATTCGATTTAATCAAATTATTTTGCTGGATCCAGACTAATCCCGATCCAAGCCATTTCCTGAATAAAATATGACAAATTACCCAACCAATTAACCAACCAACAAAACTACTTGTTAGAAATAAGATCTTATTGTTGCATCGGAAGAGATAAACATTTACTAATCTGGCTAACATTGAACTTGGAAACAAATAATGATGGAATAATTGAAAAATGAGATTATTCACGAATACACTTTGAGTACTGAAATTACTCAGTGAATTTCGGCTGGAAGACTCATTATCCAAAAAGTCTTTGTCATTGAACAAATGAACCAAAAGATATGATAGAGCCAGGACCGTTATTGTATGAGGTTGACCCAATGCTAGATGCATTGGCGGGTAATAGATGGATAAGAACATTATGAATTGTCCCGAAATAAAACCAGTTGTTGCTGCTACTCTCTTCTCCATTCCATTTCCATAACCTGAGCTCGGAGAAGGAATAGATAAGATGGGCCTACGGAGAATGTGGTAAGAAACCCGTAATAAAGTCCCGACAACGACCGAATTGACTAGCTTGATACAAAGGGAATCCAACTCCCGAATAGAAAATACAAATGTTGCATGATTTAACCTCCTGCTTGATTTTTGGGATTTTTTGTGCGAATACGCGCTTATTTTTTTTACTATATATAGATGATTTTCTAGAGATATGAACACTCT
>JAIFAC010000022.1:317733-322733 GCA_026545765.1 Plantago major | reverse complement strand
TGCATCATATCTAAGGGATTCCTCGGTTCGGGCCGAAGAAGCAATGGAACTCGATCATTATCAAACGGACTGCAATCTTTTTCTGTCCGTGAAAGAGAGCCTTCTATTTCTAATAGGCCATGAACTAGATCCGACTCATTCTCAATGAGTCCATAAAATGATGCCATTTTTCATCAGGTCGGGTCGGGTAGAGACCAAAGATCTTGAGCGACTGATCCGGCAGAACAAGACAAAAGATAAAGAAGTAGCTTTAATTTAATCATGCTCGTTCCAAGTTCCGAGTACCATTTGTACAAATAAGAATCCCTTCCTTACATAAGTTCTTCTTCAGATAGATAGATTTAGGATCTATGAGGCTATTACTTAGATGTACTTTTTGTGCTACAGCACTTCCTATCTGATAGAAAAGGATCCATGATCCTGAACCGATCTTACCTGGGATCGCAAATCCCAAGTTTGTCTATGAAGAGCGGATCTAATTGTATTAGTGTCTATAATGGATTTCTTCTGTGTAATACTAATCGATAGGACCTCATTACTAAGTGCTACAAGATCTCGTGGATTGTAACCCATGGTTATGGACCCGAATCCGTTAGTATGGAACATTTTCTTTTCCAAGTGAAATCCCTCGTATAGGAAAGCATGAAAAAGTGCTTTTGTTGATGTGGAATAAGAAGCCTTCGTATCTTAATGCACGTATTTAATTTATTCGGGGCTATTAGAGCGGGATCCACTTTTTGGGGAATATGAGTCGAAGCAATAACAAGAATATTTCTATTGGAGCATCCTTCAGATAGATGGTTCACTAATAGACCTAGGGATAAGTAATTCGACTCATTCACATCCAGATCATGAATGTTTGGAATCCATATTATGCAAGGAGACATCGCTTTTGCTAATTCGAATTGAAGGGTGGGGCCTAGTTCCGACATCCTATCTATAGTTGGCGCATTCATCATAGTTAGCTCTTCCAGCTCCGTATCAAGGTCAGGATCCATCTCGTCACTAGCATCAATCGCGTCACTAGCAGCGTCACTAGCATCAATCTCGTCACTACCACCAACCTTTATCTCGTAATAATCCTCATCTTCATCCTCATCCATAACTTTTGGCTTGTTATCGTTCAGAAATACCGTAATGAAAGGAACATAGGAATTTGTAGCTAGGTATTTGACCAAATAGGAGCGTCCAGTTCCTATAGAACCTATCACTAAAATTCCCTAGAGGGGGATAAGGCTAAGCGGAGCGAAAAGGGTTTTCGATGAGATGGGCAGTGCAAAGTAGTAGTCCCACACGAAGTTTGGGAATAAGTGATTGTCTGATAATGAGCAAGGAATACCCGTCTTTCTGCTAAACAGGATGGATTGAACTCATAATTCAATAGATCCTTTTTATGAATATCAACCAAGTATCGTAAGTAAATTGCTCCCGGTTCTTCAATCATTTGATAACCAGAGTCATTCTTTGATAAACGATCACTATGAGTCAGACTCAATAGAATTTGATCAATCCTTTGTTCTGTCGTTAAGGCGGAGAACTGAACCAAGAATTCTCTTTCTTCATCATCAATCAAATCACTGTTCGCGACCCAGGATTCTATTTTATCATCAACCCAATCCCCGTTCCAGTTTTCTTTTTCTTATCAATGAATAGATCTCTTTACTTGTATGACTTAGATGTCTCGTATTTCTCGAAAAAGTGATTCGATTGATGGGATTTGATATGAGATCGATGAGATTGATATTCAAATATATCTTCTTAGAACGGAATTGTTCCAGAGCAACTAGAAAGAGATTCTTTACCCAGAAAGAATTTGGTTCAGATGTAGGATACCTATCCAGAAGTTTTCGCAACTCAATCATAGATGATTCCATCATCAAAGATTTGACCTTTTCGAACTCTGTCTGTAACTCACTAGAGGCCCCGGAAACAAAGAGAAGCTGGGTACAAACGAGATATCCAGCAACAACAAGAAGGAAAAGGATTGAATAGAAGAACTCCCAAACACTTGGCGATCTCAGATGTGTCGATATCAATGGTGACTCATTATTTCGATGAATCATTTCTTCGGACAGAAGAACATTATGTAAACACTTATTCGAAATCTCACTTATCAGATTAAGACGCGCTTTTTCCAAAGAATTCATACGATCTACCCAATCTATGCCTAATATCCCGAAAGATGAATACCAATTTTTTACTGCTACTTCGTATTATGGATACCAATTTTTGACTATTACGTAGTATCAGCCATAGTTCTGGAAAAGTATCTGAAATCGGCAATAGGTCTGAAAAAGTATCTACAAAATTATCTACAAATATCCAGTACCCTGTCAAGAACCATGGCATATATGTTTGGAATAGATTCGATTTTGAGAGAGTTGAAAGAGCCCTTTGTTGAAAGGTTCTATACATCTGCCCTTTCGCAAGGCATTTCTTTAGACAAAGACGCCGTTTTTTCCTCTTTTTGCATGGTAAATCTTTCTCAGAACATGGAGTGGGAATCAAACCCATGTTTGAATTGAGATACTGATGCAAGTTCTTCTCTTCTGAATCCGATAGATTCCTAGCTGAAAGAGGTTGACAACAAGTTCTTTCAAAATGCACTCTTTGTCCCTCTGTTAGGGGTGTTCCAGAAATGTCTGCGATCGAGAAACTAGTTCTACGGACGAAGGGATCGTATCGACTTGGAAAATGGAAAGATTTGTACAAGTTATACGTTTCGTCACCACTTTGTGGAAAATCGTTAGGTATGAATATGTTAGATACCTGTGACTCGATTGGTGAAATAGTCTCTCTCCCCCCAAAAGCATATTCGACGGGCAAAGAAAATATTTTGCTGCGAATGAACAAGATATTGAGGAATTGTCCATATGTCAAATCAGAATTATGGATATGGGCCTTTTCCACATAAAAGGGGAATCTTGTGTTAGAATAGAAGCAGAAGTGATGTGGATTATTCAAGAATCGAAGTCGATTTGCTTTATAAAAAGAAGATATCAATGAACTTCGATGAAATATTTTCACGGGATTCAGCCAATTGCCTTGATTGTGGAATATCATTGAGAAATAGGAATCCGCCCTATCAAAGGATTTCCTGCGACTTTTTCTTGGGTCAATCATCCACTTTGGTATCTTATTGAACAAAAAGGGTGCTATTTTTCCTCCATTGACCAAGAATTTCGATTTTCGGGAAGTATCATGATCGTCCAATAAAAATGGTTTCCATTTTTTCAAATGAACAATTGGAAGACCTATCGATTCTAACAACTGATTGCCGAGTTGATCATACGGACCTTTCCACCCATATAGATCGATCTCGGACCTATGAATGGGGATATTCCCGAAACTCACACAGAAAAAAGGAAGTGAGTTAGACAAAAAGAAAATAAACTTGGACAAAAAAAGAAGTGACTTGGACAGAAAGAAACGAAGTGTCTTAGCCAAATCTTTTTCGTCGATAACCTCAGACCAATCAATCGAATATGGATCAATACGTAATCGATCGAACACTATTTGAAAACGGCTCTTCTGCTCAGAAACGAAATCTTCCAAATGTTCCTGGAAATTCTTGCACCATTTGTGTCTATATGCATCAGGATCCCGATTCATCGATGTCTCTGTTCGAGAAATCAAAATAAGAGGATCGAACCATTTCTTCTGACTTTTTTTCAAATTCGATAAATGTTGGTTGATCCTATATTTCATTCGAGTTCTATGATTCAGAGTATCCTTTCCTATTTGTCCTATTTGATGCCTTTGAATTCCATATTCGAAATTGTGGTCGGATCGATTCATTAGAAAGAATCGATTCAATACATTTTATGGACCCATAGGAACTATATTGGATTTGAATCAGATTGCGGATCAATCTATATTGATTCACTGCCTCCATTATTTTCTTCCTAGCAAATAGCACTTTTTTGGTTTTGGATCCAAATCATTCCCGCAGGAGATCCGGACCCCTTTTTCTGATCCTTCGAGAAAAGATTGATTCTCTTCAGAAAAAATAGGAGGTAGAACCAATAAAGATTTCTTTTCGATTCATCCTGGCCTCATTCAAGAATGGTTTTGATCCAATCCGCAGGAATCAATAGAAAAGGCAAATCCCTTATGATACACCAGATCCGGCTCGGTTATTGATAGAGTGAATAGATCTGCCATTTCTGGAAATCTATCTTCCGATGCAAAATCATGGTCTAACGTGTATCCTTCTCTCTTCCGGTCATGGAATAGATAAAATAAATCAAAATCCGGTTCATCCTTCAGAACCCTATCACACCCCAGGTCGGATGAAATAGGATTAATTGAGACCGTCTTTTGTAAATACATAATTCTCTTGAATAGATTACCCAGTTCTTTATTTTCCGATCGCCTGCAAGGGACAAAAGAAAATCTTTTGTTTCTTCAACCACCTCGGATCTCTAGTGGACCTCTCGATAGGATTCGAACTCAGATGAAGTTCGGACCATCTAGCAGAGAAAATGGAATGGATAGGAAGAAGCCCCCTCAAATAGAGATTTTTTCTTTCGACCAAATTTCGATTGTTACTACGATATATAAGGACCGCTACTACAAAAAAGAGTATTACACCCTTGATCGTGAAATATCGATTCCTTGTTGAACCCTGTGAATTGCCGGAAACTAAGATGCGAAAAATTAGGGGGTCGAAGAGTTTTAGAAAACGCTCTTGGTCGAAAAAATGTGAATGAAAGACCCTACTGAATTGCATTGCGTCCATGAATCTAAGAAATAGTGCGAATTCTTGATCTCTCTCAATATCTCTCTCAACTCAAAACTCCAGGATTTCCATTGAGACCTTTGCATGATTATACTCTCCGTGTATTGTATTGTAGGTTGGATCCGTATTATTCTACGGAATAATATAAATAACTTGATCTCTCTCAATATCTCTCTCCACTCAATTTCCGTTGAGACCTTTGCATGATTATACCCTCCATGTGTTGTATGGATTTCTATAAATCCATTTGTTGGATTGA
>JAIFAC010000022.1:296578-311578 GCA_026545765.1 Plantago major | reverse complement strand
TTTCACAATCAGTAAACTGGATTTATTCTCAGAATCGATTTTCTGACAAAAGGATCGACTCAAACTACGATCATAAGCAAATGCATAAATATACTCCTGAAAATAAGTGGATATAGAAAGTCCTGTTGTCGAGATCTCTCTAACTGTAAATCTCTTTGGATTTCCTCCATTTGAAATTCGATTGGAATCAAAAGGTAGTTTAGGGGTTATCAAATGCTACATAGTACGATACAGTCAAAACAGGGTATTCTTTTCTACTAAGAAAAATACCTCGAACTTATCAACAGATTCTCTGCCCTTTCTTTTTCCATTTCATTTAGTCTATGTTATAGGATAAGAAGATGGTTAGAAATCTTTTATTTTTAAACCTAATCGCTCTTTTGATTTCGGAAAAAATTCGTTATCAATATACTGCTTCTTTTACACCTCCATTCCATAATATAGAATGCCAATAGTTAGGATTCAGTAAAAAAAGATATAATCCACTCGTGGGAGAAGAAGCTCTTCCCGTATCAGGCACTAATCTACTTTTAACGTCTAATTAGATCGGGAAATTATTCCAATTAAGAACAAAAGCTGGTTGCTTTTTCTTTCTAATAAAAAATTGAAGCCCTGGGGCCATATCCATTTATTCATTCGACCCAACTTTCTTTTGTTCCATTCCAAGAATTTCAACAGGGTTTTCTACCGATCCTATAAAAATGAAATACGCTTGGAACTTTCCATTGATACGACATGCTATTTTTTCCATCCATTCCCTTTCAGGATCAGTCGCGGTCTTCAAACTTTTCCAATGGTATGGACGAATTCCTCGCTTCATCTATATGTGTAAAAGATTCTAGCCGCACTTAAAAGCCGAGTACTCTACCGTTGAGTTAGCAACCCGAATAAAAGCGAAATGAAAAAAAATGTAGTTTTCAACTCAGGGATGTTATAGATACACTATAAAAATCAAAAATCAATCAAGTTGAATTGAAACAAAGAGAAAGGAGATGAACTAATCAAATCATTCAACAAATAAAAAAAACAGATCATTTGAATTTGGTAAAAAAACCTATGGGACGGAAATAAATGGACCCCTTCTCACTTATCAAGATGAATTATATTTGTTCGATACACTGTTGTCAATATAAAAAAATGGTGAAAAAAGAATAAACTGGAATAAAGAAAAAGAAATTGCATTTTATTTGAAATAAAATTAACAATCTAATAATATTCAACCTCTATTAGCACTACATATCTAATCTACATATTGTATAGATAGATACAATAAAAAATCTAAATGGAAGAAAAAATCGTTGCATGATAGATGGATTTCATCAATCTAAGTGGAATAAGTAAAGTAGATTTCTTTCGGTTAGTGGAGTTCTAATGAAAACCGCACAATTGAAGGAAATGTCCCGATTTTTTATTTATCGTATCAAGTTTTTTCGTTCTAGACCGTCAGATTCGATGGAAGCAATGATAAATAGATACGAATAGAACAGAAAAAGGGGGGTCAAAAAAACAAGTATAGAAAAACTATAGAAAATTCTATACAAGTTGGTACCCCCCTTGGTATTACTTTAATTTAATTTCGTTTGATTGGACGGAAGTTCCTTAAAAACTTCCGCTTTCTTTAAAAGATTATGAACAGTTACTGTGGGTTGAGCCCCTATTTTGAGGAAATATAGAATAGCAGGAACATTTAAATAAGTTTGGTTCTTTATTGGATCATAAAACCCCAGTGTTCTAAGGTCTTTTCCTTCTCTGCGAGATCGAACATCAATTGCAACAATTCGATAGACGGCTCATTGGGATAGATATAGATGAACAGGACCCCCCCTAGAACCGTATAAGAAGTTTTCTCTTCGTACGGCTCGAGAAAAAATGATTGAATTCAAAGTTTTGTCTATGTATATATACAATTCGAATATTCTAATAAATCAATGACAAAAGAACCTATAACATAAACTATACTATGATTTCAGTCTTTTTTATTTGCAGGAAGAAAATAAAAAAGAAACCATTCGTACTCATAACTCAAGTTAGATAATTTTCAAAGAAAATCTTTAGTCAATTTCATTTATTGAGTGGTCTTTACCCTTTCTTTGTCTCGTTTAAAATTCGATTTAGATTCTTGAGTTTGATCCAATTCTTGAGACTAGCGAGACAATTCAAACGGCATTTCCTTGTTTTGGATCCTTATTTTTGATTTTAAATCATTGGGTTTAGACATGACTTCGGTGCTTCTTTTCTTAATGCTTTCAAAATGGCAGCAACATACCCTTGTTGATTAAAGAATCATACGGACAGTTGATTCCCCGTGATACACTTTGAATCCAAAAGTTTGATCAATTGCAACAAGTTTTTTGAATTGCAAACTTGTTTGAATTGGATCCTTCAGATTTGGATATATTATATGGAAGAAGATATATTTACGAAGTTGTTCGGATTGATTGGCATTAACCCTAGATTCTTGACCCCGAAAAGAACTGAATCCTTTTCTACTCGAGCTCCATCGTGAACTATTAACAACTCCCCAAAAGGAAGGGTTCTTATGTAAAAACAATGTCGAGACAAGAGCACCTTCATCATTTATTACTAGATAAATGGAAAATGGTGGATGAAAAAATCCACAAAGGATCATATCCTTCAAGTCACACGTTGCTTTCTACCACATCGTTTCAAACGAAGTTTTACCATAACATTCCTCTTATTTGGAACTGAATTGATTCAATCGTGGAATCATGAATAGTCATTAGTTGAGTTGTACATAGCCGTCGTACTCTAGATCTTATATTTTCTATGTATGTGTAACTTCTATATAGGAGATATGTGTAATATGGGTAGTGGAATTATTTTTCTGAAAAAGTCTTAGCATGACAGCAACTTTAACATACCTAAATCTATATTTAGATAAAATAGAATAGAAAGGAGTAGAAATTTAGAATCTATAAATATAAACAAATAACGTTTTGAATCTTCATCTTCAAGTGATTGATATAGAATAGATTCCACCTTTTCTACTTTTTGAATCCTAGAAATTCCATTCTTGTGATTGAACTAAAACGACACGTACCATATAACCAAAACCCTATAGATAAGCTAAACATTTCTTCATTTTAAATGGATTTTGGTTAACATATTTTCAATACTAATCTTTTCATAAAGTGCAAAAAAATAGGGGATAAGATAAACCACCCCCGCCCCAATCATTTCATCGATTTCCAACTCTGCATTTGAACTAAACACGAAATACCAAAAAATGGATATGCTCTGGGACGGAAGGATTCGAACCTCCGAATAGCGGGACCAAAACCCGTTGCCTTACCACTTGGCCACGCCCCATTTCCATTTTAAATTCACACTAAAAACAATAGTCTTGTTATTGATTTTTGTCAACTCCAGTCCAAAGATCTATATATCTATAGAATATACTGGTATTAGGATTTTGATACATATTATTCTAGATTATAGATATTATCTATCTATAATAGAATATAATTGAATTTATTGATCATTACATAGAATTCAATTAAGATATTGTATGAAAGTATGATTCCTTCTATTCTCCTTTGAGAATTGGAGGATTTTTGATTGGATGGATTTCAAGAAAAAGAAAGAAGGATTTTTTGTATACCTTACCGACTTTCTTCCTTTTTCCGTATCTCAAAAACTCAATCAAATTGCAATTATCTCCAAGAACAAAATGTCTGCTATGCTTAATACCGCAAGTTTGATCTGTATTAATTCTGCCCTTTATTTGAGTCCTTTTTTCTTCTTCGGCAAATTGCCTGAAGCCTATGCTTTTTTGAATCCAATCGTAGATATTATGCCAGTCATCCCTTTGTTTTTTTTGCTCTTAGCTTTTGTTTGGCAAGCTGCTGTAAGTTTTCGATGAAATCTTTAATAAAAATATCCTAGAAAATGAATGCATGATTTTTCGCGAAAAATTGCTAACAACTGCAAAAATCAGATAGTCTGAACCTTAGATTCGGACACTAAAATTATTGGATAGTCCTTAAAACTCTGGTTTACCCGTATTTCCTCATTTTAAATCCTTTATTCATTCCAGGGAAAGACCCTAACCCCATTAGGGTCTCCCACAACATCTAATTTGAATAGGAAAGTATTTTTTTAATGAAAAAAAAAAATACGATTTCTTGGTTTCAAAATATGTGGTAGAAAAATGGAAGATCTATTCTCTTTTTTTTTTCAAAAAAACTATCTTGGAGATTGTGCAATGCTTACTCTGAAACTCTTTGTTTATACCGTAGTGATCTTTTTTGTCTCTCTCTTTATTTTTGGATTCCTATCTAATGATCCGGGACGAAATCCGGGACGTGAAGAATAAAATCAAAGTTTTTTCTTGGTTTATTTTCGAATTTTAGCAGGATTTTATCTATTCCATTACTCCACACGTTTAACTAAGATTTCAAAAACGAAAAAAAAATAAATCAAGTCATCAACGGAAACGGAAAGAGAGGGATTCGAACCCTCGGTACGAATAACTCGTACAACGGATTAGCAATCCGACGCTTTGAATCCACTCAGCCATCTCCCCAATTTAAAAGATAATTACTACGTTACACATAATGTAACGAGTCCGTCCTTTTTCTCGCCTTTCTCTATTCTATTATATATATAGAGAGATCTACAAATCAGGAATTAGATATATATAGAGGAGATCTACAAATCCGGAATTTCCCTTATCTACAGGAGGGCTCGAGCGCGCCTTTGTTTTGTGTTCATTTTGTTCGAAAGGCCCTTCCTTTCTGATGGCCCGGCTGGATACTGACCAGACCGGGCCCTTTTATTCAACAAATTGGAAATAAAGAATTTTCTCTTACATATGATTTGAAAATTTTATTCAATTTATTCAATTGAATCTTTTAGCTTAAAGCAAGAACAATAAAGAAGAAAACCTATTTACATTCTTTATTATTGTTCGATTTTCATTTTCGAACTAAAAAAACATTGTTGAGTCTTCCACAATTCATTTTTTTAGTGTTTTTAGTGATTCGTATCTATTAAAACTTAGTCCATTTTGATCTCCCTCGACAAAGCTCAACACTCTTGTTTTTTGATGATTCTTTGACGATCCGTTCGAAATTCTCTTGGTCGACAAAAGGTCCGTTTGTATACAATAATCATATTGTAGCGGGTATAGTTTAGTGGTAAAAGTGTGACTCGTTCTATTAACCCTTTAAAAGTTAAAGGGTCTTTCGGTTTATTCCATATTCCGATCAAAAACTTTATTTCTTAAAGGGATTGAATCCTTTACCTCTCAATAAGAAATTCGAGAAAAAGTACACATTCTCGTAATTTGTATCCACGAGTTTCTTTTTATTTATAAAGGAAAGGTTGGATGATGAAATTGCGAAACAGAATTTTCAGTTGGATCTAGACTTCCAATCGAATAAGTATGAGTAAAGGATCCATGGATCAAGCTAGAAAGTCAATTTCTAATCGTAACTAAATCTTCCCTTTTCTTTTCTTAAAGAAATAAACGGAAGCAAAATAGCTACTCAACGATGACTTTGGTTTACTAGAGGCATCGGCATATTGTTTTAGCTCGGTGGAAAACAAAACCCTTTTCCTTAGGATCCTTTCAAATAGAAATAGAGAACGAAGGAACTAGAAGGATTGTTAGAATTCCCTTCTTCTAGAAGGATCATCTAGAAAGCGATTCATTTTGTTTGTATTCGGGCAAAAAGCTGACGTAGGTGTTATGGGTATAATTTTGTTCACATCTTACATCTAAGAATTTACTCATTTTCCATTTCCATAAAGGAGCCGAATGAAACAAAAGTTTCATGTTCGGTTTTGAATTAGAGACGTCCAAAAGGCTGAATTGACGTCGACTATAACACCTAACCTTCAAGCTAACGATGCGGGTTCGATTCCCGCTACCCGCTTATTTTCCCTTTTCCAAATATTCTGTCAGAGCTTCTATTCATTTCATATAACTATATAGATAATATAGTTATGATTCGGATAATGAATCATTGAATATAGAATTCCAAAATTTTCTCATATACAATCCTATTCTTTGTTTTCAATCAAACAAGAATAGGAAAAAATCGGAATGAATGGCGTCCATTGTCTAATGGATAGGACAGAGGTCTTCTAAACCTTTGGTATAGGTTCAAATCCTATTGGACGCAATTTTTTTCCATCTATTTTGTATTTCCATAGTAAGAAATGCTTTTTGCACAATTGGAATCCGAGACGCTTGACTTCTTGGTTAAGATAAAAGTGAGTAATTTATTTAGGCTTGTTCCTGAAGTAGAAAGCGGTCCGTTTGTTCCTGAATGGCTTCTTTCAAAATGGCTTGTGCTTCCTCCGTAAATGTCTTAGTAGAAGATATGATTTCTTGGAACTCAGGCTTATTGGTTTTAAGTAAGTACGTAATTCAACAAGAAATTTCCTTACCTGTCCAATTTCTAATGAATCAAGATACCCATTTGTTCCGGTAAAAATAGTGATTACCTGTTCTTCTACTGCGAGAGGGCTGATTGGGATTGTTTAAGTAATTCACGTAATCGTTGACCTCTTGCCAATTGATTCTGGGTGGCTTTATCAAGATCTGACGCAAATTGTGCAAAGGCTTCTAATTCTACAAATTGCGCCAGTTCCAATTTTAATTTTCCAGCTACTTGTTTCATGGCTTTAATTTGAGCCGCAGACCCCACTCTGGAAACGGAGATACCCACATTAATAGCAGGTCTGATTCCAGCATTGAATAGATCAGCGGATAAAAAGATTTGTCCATCCGTAATGGAAATTACATTAGTAGGAATATAAGCGGAAACATCTCCCGATTGAGTTTCAACTATTGGTAAGGCGGTCATACTTCCTTCACCTAAACTAGAACTTAATTTAGCAGCTCTTTCCAAAAGTCTTGAATGCAAATAAAAAACATCCCCTGGATAAGCTTCGCGACCGGGCGGTCTTCGTAATAGAAGAGACATTTGGCGATAAGCTTGGAAGCTTGTTTGGAGTGATCATCATAAATGATTAAAGTGTGTTGTTTACGGTACATAAAATACTCAGCCAAAGCGGCTCCTGTATAAGGAGCGAGATATTGTAATGTAGCAGGGGAATCCGCCATTTCGGCTACCACAATAGTATATTCCATAGCTCCCCTTTCTTGTAAAGTATTTACTACCTGAGCGACAGAAGATGCCCTTTGCCCAATAGCTACATAAACACATATTACATTTTGACCTTGTTGGTTGAGAATCGTATCTGTAGCTACTGCTGTCTTACCGGTCTGTCTGTCCCCAATAATTAATTCTCGCTGACCGCGTCCTATAGGGATCATCGAATCGATCGCAATAAGCCCGGTTTGAAGAGGCTCATATACGGAACGTCGTGAAATAATACCAGGAGCCGGAGATTCAATTAATCGAGATTCAGAAGCCGAAATTTCACCCCTACCATCAATAGGTTTAGCCAAGGCATTTATAACACGACCCAAATAAGCCTCACTCACCGGTATCTGCGCAATTCTTCCTGTTGCTTTTACAGAACTTCCTTCTTGTATCATCAACCCATCACCCATTAATACAACACCGACATTAGTTGATTCCAAATTCAGAGCAATACCTACTGTACCTTCTTCAAATTCAACTAATTCACCAGCCATTACTTCATCAAGACCATGAATACGAGCAATACCATCGCCCACTTGAAGTACGGTACCGGTATTTACAATCTTGACTTCTCTATTATATTGTTCAATACGTTCACGGATAATATTACTAATTTCGTCTGCTCGGAGGGTTACCATGAGTTTTTCTTCATTTTTTTTTGAAAAGAAAAAAATAATGCCTAGAGTAGAAAGACTAATCGGTTATTTCTTTCATCGCCCCAACATGCCAATATTGGTACTAATTGTACGGAAATGTAATTCGTTGTTCAAAGAACTATTCAGAGTTCCTAGAGCTCCTCGTAAGGCTTGTTGGAAAACCCGTTGTCGGACTTGATTAATCGCCTTTTGCTGTTCAAACTGAATCGTTTCGTTTTTGGAATTGTCTAATTGTTCCAAAGTCTTATAAGTTGAATTAATCAAATTCCGTTTTTCTTGCTCTATCTCAGAATATCCATTCACCCGAAACTGATCTGCTTCCATTTCGGCTTTCCGTAAGCGAGTCCGAGCTTTTTCCAGTTGTTCAATGGCTCCCCCACGCAGTTCTTCTGAATTTCGAATAGTATTCAAAATCCTCTGTTTTCGATTATCTAATAAATCACTTAATGAAAGTAGATTACCTTTTCGTTCATTTTAAAACTTCCATAATCCCTTCCCGAACCAAACATGAATCTTTCCATTCATTTGGCTCTCACGCTCAATTACTTAGGATAAATTCTCATAGCTTTTTTATGAATGTAATGAGCCTATCCTCCCTTATTTATTCCTATTAAAAAAATTTTAAAAAAAAAACAAATCTAATGCAAAACCAAAATACTTGGTGGACTCTTCTGACAAAATCAAAAACATGGAATTGTCAGCAAAGTTGTTTCTTTTTTTTTCTTCAGTTCAAATCCAAAAATTCTTCTTACTTATATACATTATATACATAAGGCATAGGTCGTCGATTCAGCAAATGTCCAATTTCTTTTCAAATAGATAGGTAGCTCAAATCATTTTATCGAGATGAGTGTTATATATAGATATAAGGTTTCTTTATCTTTCAAAGAAAAACCGCCTCTCTATTAACATACTCTATTAACATAGTGGTAGAAAGAGTACCATACTGCCGCGCGTCTAGACTTCAAACAGTTTGTTTTAACCATCTTAACAGCCCCCTTCTTGGTTGTTAGAGAATCAAAGTCAATTTGCCAATGAATCACGAAATGCTGTGGTTCTTACATAGAATTTCTTAAGAAGTAATTCGCGAGATCATGTACCCTCCTTTCCGAGTTATAGTGGAAAAGGTACAGCTGGTTGGATCCAGCTTATTCTTGAAATAAACAACTCACACACTCCCTTTCCAAAAAGATCAATACACCAATCACTACACTTAGATTTATTGGATTTGTTGCTAAAAAATCGGTATTCAATCCGAAACTCCCAGCAGGCGGCCAGTGGCCCAAAGAAAGGAAAGAATCAGTTACATTTTCATATAATCTCCTCTTATAGATAGACTAAAAATCGATCAGAGTTATTTTTGATCACCTTGCGCCTCTGTTTTATTTATTCATTTCTTATTTTGAAATCGAGTCAAAAAATACTAGAGTTATAAAGTATGAACTATCCCTTGATTGTTGCAAGACCTGAGAAAAGGAATTTCCTTTGGACTACGGACGGGAAGGATGAAAGTGAGTAGGTCTGCTAATTCCTCATCTGCAAATCAACCCTTCCGTAGGTTATTTTATCAACGAATAAGGAATTGTATGAGTGAAATTTGGATCTAATTTGAAAAGCAAAGGACAGGTCAGGGCAATAAAATAGGTATTTTTTTATTTGTAAAATTAAACAAAAGGATTCGCAAATAAAAGTGCTAATGCTACAACCAATCCATAAATGGTTAAAGCTTCCATAAAAGCTAGACTAAGCAATAGAGTACCTCGTATTTTTCCCTCTGCCTCAGGCTGTCTCGCGATACCCTCTACAGCTTGACCTGCAGCAGTCCCTTGACCAACGCCAGGTCCAATAGAAGCAAGCCCTACAACCAATCCAGCAGCAATAACGGAAGCGGCAGAAATCAGTGGATTCATGATAAGTTCCTCATACCAACAAAAGAAATAGTTAATGATACAATCAATCAATGAATTATGACTTAATTATTCCATTGATAGGATTCATCCTGTCGAAGTAACTACGAACTTCGAATTTAAGTAATACTATTCTATTATTGAATTGTCAAAACTCCTTCGATTTCTCTTTTTTTGTTTCTATCCACAGAGTTTTGGGAAATCCATACAACTTTCGTTCTTCCCTTTCTTGGTTCCGAACTATTATTTCCATTATTCAATTTATTTATCTTTATTTTATCTGTTTATTCAGCCAATTCACAGCTACAACAGTATGAAAGGATACTTCGACCGGAACCCACAAGTAGACAAGTAGTAGGTCAATCTTTAATTTCTAGATAACTAGTCAATATCTACTATCACATATACATGTCTTTCTTATCTAATGTAAACCATTCGTTTCGATCGGATTCGAGAATCAATCCATTTTTTAGTAATCCCTTTTTGTAACTTTTTTCTCCTTCCATTTTCTTTATCATTATTTTATTTTAACCAACTACAGAAAAAAAGATTCGCGCGAATTATTCCGTAGAAATCTCATTATTTCCTTGATCTAAGTTCATGCAATTTGGTTTATTATTTAGTAATTCTTTTGGTCAATTGTGAAAATCTACTGTAAAGTAGAATCAAAGTCGACTCGTATTTCCTGTTTTTAGTTAATTACATTTTATCACACGGCATAAAGGGTAATATCTTCTATTCAAAATTCTTATTTGATTTGAATAAGAAGGTTGGCTGACCAATAGAATAGAAGGTGAATATTCGTCGAGGAAAGGAGAGTTTTGGGAAAAATATCTGTTAGATCTCTTTCCCTTTTGAACTCTCTAATTAATATCGAAATTTTGATTTTTTGTTCTTAATTTGATCTATTTCTATTCCTTAAGTCAATCATCTTGAACCGCACATACATTGCTTTGCGATAAGCTAAAAAAAAAGACTATTTCAATGATGGCCTCCATGGATTCGCCTATATAAGCGGCGGCTAAAGTTGCAAAAATAAGAGCTTGAATACCACTTGTAAATAATCCAAGGAACATGACAGGGATAGGAACCACTAAAGGTACTAAAGAAACAAGAACAACAACGACTAATTCATCCGCTAAGATATTCCCGAAAAGTCGAAAACTGAGTGATAGGGGTTTTGTGAAATCTTCTAAGATGTTAATGGGTAAAAGGATTGGGGTTGGTTGAATATATTTCCCGAAATAACTGAATCCCATTTTTGAAAGACCTGCATAGATATAGTCCGCTGACTTTATTAAATCCAAATCATCTTTAGTATTTATATCAGTCGTAGGTGAGGCCAACTCTCCATGAGTTAATTATATGATTTTCCAAGGTAAAAGAGCTCTGACCAATTCGAAACAAAATAAATAGAAACAAGGTTCAATAAAAAGGAACCCAAGGGCCGTATTCTTCTCCAATTTGAGTTTTACTCACATCTCGAATGAACTCAAGAACATATTCGAAGAAATTCTGACCCCAGTCGGAATGGTTTGTGGGTTCGAACAGCTATAGTAGCTGAACCTAATAAGATAGCAATTACAACCCAAGAGGTAATAAGTACTTGTCCGTGGACTTGAAATCCCTATTTTCCAATAGAAATGTTGACCTACTTCCACACCGGATATCTCGTATAAGCCTTTTAGTGTGTTGATGGAACATGATAGCACATCCATATTGCCCTCTGAAAAATCGAACTTTAAACAAAATTATTTTGATTCAACCATCTCTTTATCTACTGGAATGGGGTATTTCGAATACCAACTGATCGGTTGAATACTAACTAATTCCATAGTATTCCCAGTTTGTTTATGTATGTTTAGAAATTCATAAAAAATAATCGATTCTATAAATCTATTGTATTTTCGAAGTAAAACTTATTGATTTTATCTTATTATTAATCAAGGATTTCTTCTATAGCTAGAACTAGAACGACCCTCACAAATCGCAAATACTAATTTGTTAAGAATTAATCGGATTGAGGATATAGCGTCATCATTCGCCGGAATTGAAATATCTGCAAGATCGGGATCACAATTTGTATCGATTAAACAAATTGTTGGAATTCCTAAAGTGATACACTCCCGCAGGGCGGTATATTCTTCATGCTGATCGACGATGATCACAATATCGGGTAATCCTGTCATATATTTAATCCCGCCCAGATAGGTTTGTAAGCGAAATAGTTGTCTTTTCAACATAGCCGCATCTCTTTTAGGAAGACGGTTGAGTCTTCCCGTTTTTTGTTTCATTCTCAAGTCCCTGAACTTATGAAGTCTCGTTTCTGTAGTGGACCAATTCGTTAACATACCGCCGAGCCATTTTTTAGTAACACAATGACACCGGGCCCTTATTGCAGCCCATGCTACTAAATCAGCTGCTTTTTTTTTGGTCCCAACAATTAAGAATTGTTTTCCCCTACTTGCTGCACCAATTACCAAATCACAGGCTTCAGATAAAAAACGAGCAGTTCTAGTAAGATTTGTAATATGAATACCTTTACGCTTTGCCGAGATATAAGGTGCCATTTGGATTCCATTTCCTAGGCTCATGGCCCAAATGAACCCCTACCCCAGCATCTCTCCAAGTTGATGTTCCAATATCTTCTGGTCATTTCTCCCCACCCCCTTTTTTCCAAAAGGCGACGAACCCTGAACGGAATAAAGAATGTTCCGATGGAACCTTCACGTCTATCGTAGATTGGCATAGATATATGAATAAGCCATTAGTCTTTTCTATTCCTTATTTTTATTACCAACCTAAAGGACTGTCCCAAATACCGATAGTAAAGTAAAAAAAAAAAAAGATGAATCCGCCTTTAGGAATCATTAAATCCCATA
Source organism: Plantago major (assembly GCA_026545765.1). Lineage (NCBI taxonomy): Eukaryota > Viridiplantae > Streptophyta > Magnoliopsida > Lamiales > Plantaginaceae > Plantago > Plantago major. Next base: position 298,994 of record JAIFAC010000022.1, on the reverse strand, counting down.
AAGTTCTGATGTATCATCCAAATTCTTTGAAAGAAAAGAATCAACCCACTTTCTGAAACAAAATATCTCTTTCCCCCTCGAATAGATTTTTCTTTTTGTTTCAAAGGCTCTTTTTTGTTGTTTGACAGGGCACTAATCCCTTCAATCCGGTCCCGGCGGTATCATACCCCAAAACAACGTTCTCTTTCAATCCTTTAACCAATCGACTCGACCCGGAGAGCTGCTTTTGCTAAAACCGAGCCGTTTCTTGAAAACTTTGAGTATTGAGAGCTGCTCGAGTTATTCCCAATAAGGTGGCTCGGTAACAAACTGCTTCTTCAATGCGCGCCCACTCGTTCCGCTCGCAACAATCCAACTAGTTCTCCGGCGAAAAAACATTAGACATTCCATCTTCTGAAATCAAGACTTTTGATGTTATTTGACGTACAATAATTTCTATATGCCTATTATGAATCTGTACCCCTGGGATCGATAAACCTTTTGGATCTTATTAACCAAAGAGATACGGCTTTGGACTATAGTTAGCTCAGCACCAATCAAGAATGCCCATGGCATTCCAAAATTCTTGGTATACGTTCATTCCAACGCTCAACCCTCTTTTCTAGATTCATCGATATTGAATCAATCGAACGCACTTCTAACACCTGTTCTACTTTTGGAAGCCCTTGGGTTATATCACCAGATCTTGATTTTCATATATAAATGTAATGAAAGTATCACCTTCGTGCAGGATTTGCCCATAATGGCCATGAACAGTTGCTCCCGGGTGGCCAAATAAGGCTTAGCTGATCGTATTACTACAGAGTCAACTTGAACAAGTATAACTTGACCTGATTTTAAGCGCGGTGCATTTTTGTTCTACATATATTTTCACAAATCAACTGCCCAAGACTCATTATTGTAGATGTTTCTTCACAATAATTAGGATCGAGCAAATACCAATTCAATTTAAAAGAATGGTACTGAATGGATCAGGGTTATCAATTTTCGCATTTTCATCCAGTAAATAGTATTTACTGACTTGAAAAGTCTTTTCAAATTTTCAACGTTATTTAGCAAGATTGGATTATGAGTTATTAAATGGAAAAATGTATAAAGATTCGCAATTTGAAAAGTGGTTCCTAAAGGCCCCAGCGAATTCGTAATTGGAATTCGAGGATCTTTTGGAATTGGAATTGATTCTTTATCCCGTTGTAATAGTTTACATCGTTGAATCGACCCACCGAAAACAATTGGATGATGACAAAATGATCGACGACTCGAGTCCCGTATTTTGATTCAACAACATATGAATAGTTCTTTGATTGGGATCTGAGGTTTGTTGAATTCTTGTCTCGGAATAAATCGAAGAAAACGGATTGATATTTGTGCAATCTGATGCATTTCTATTAGTAGAGGGCAAGCCAGAGACTGATGTAGCATTCCTTTTCCGATATATGAACTAGGGGTTTTACCAAATCGATTCTTAGGAAATGTCGAATTAAACCGTTTGTCGTTATTTCAACAAAGGAAGCACTGGCTTCTTGACTCGAAGAATTTTTTTTGTCTTCGTCCCAATTCAATACTAAACAAGTCCGAACTAATTGAATATTTGTATCAGAAATTCCTCGAATTAGTTTACCATTTCCATAAAGGATATAATTGACAACGCGAAGTTGCACATTATCCCATTGCTGCAAAAGATCCGGGGGGAAAAGCGCTGCTAAATTTATACCGTCCGTTATTTCATATGTTACGACAGGACGAACCAAAGCAAAATACTTTTTCTTGCTAGGTGTGATCCGTTGCACATAGATCCAATTTGTCCACTTTTTAGATTCCTTGAATTTGGTTTTCTTTCTCCTGGTGGTATCAAGCGCCCTATGTCGGGATATCTTATCCGTCTCTCTGGGAAAATGGATATCTCCAGAAAATATTTTAAGTTCAATTCTTTTTTTTCTCTCCACTCGGACTAACCCGCCCACTCGGCTTCTTATATTTAAAGTAATTTGTGTATCTACCCCAACAATACTATTGTTCCGTACCATTATGAAAGAAGATCCGGGTAAGATATACTTCCTCAGGAATGAAAAAAACCGATCTACTTTCATTTGGTATTTTGGCTTGCCTCCTCGATACTCAATGAAATCCTCTTTTTTGACGATTGAATGCATTTCTAGAGTTCCATATTTAGTAATGCCCGAGCTCTTTCTTCTGTATCGCGGATCGTCGAAATATCCAAGAATACTATTTCTACGAAAATTGCATTGATGGGTATTTTAATCAAAATACCGAAGGGGCCTTAATTCGTTCTCGCGTTTTTGAAGGAGTTGGAGTAAACTGGGTTGGAGTGAAATGATGAATCTATTTTTCGCCTCTTTGAGAATAAATCCGAATTCTGGTAGAGAGTAGTCGGATCTATGAGATTACAAGGACG
>JAIFAC010000022.1:284078-289078 GCA_026545765.1 Plantago major | reverse complement strand
AGCCCATATTCTTGCTTTTCTATCAATCTCTAATTCTGATCTTCCTCCCCAATCTGATATTATGGTGCCGGTATAGACCAAAATCCCATTATGGTCCAATTCTGACCGGTAATAAATACCGGGACTTTGCAGTATTTGATTGATTACAATTCGATATATTCCATTTATTATAAAGGTTCCCAGGGAATTCATTAGAGGAATGTTTCCAATCAAAATAGTTTGTTCTTGCATATCCTTACGGGTTTTCCAAATTAATCCTGCGGATACATATAATTCCGAAGAATAGGTGAGTGATTCATGCACAGCATTTCTTTCCTTTATCAATGGTTCTACCAATTGATATCTTTCCACAAATAATTGAAATTCGATTTCTTGATCTGTATCTTCTATTTTGGAAACTTAGAAAGTTCTTCTGTCAAACCCGGATCAATGAACCTACAACAGCCTACAAAACGGATCTGATTACATCCAGGTATTGTAGACATTCCCTCATTTGCACCCCCAGCATTTTGCATTTCCCATTTCTAAAAAATCCCATTCTATTATATTCTATTATTAAGTAGTAAGCACATTCTTCATCGAATTAGATCGACGATCTAGCACTGATGGAATTTCTATTCTGTTCTGTTTACTGAATCACATGAAATTTTACCCAACTGCCTATATTGGCATGAAATGTACCAACTACATATGAACGCAGAATAAAGAGAATTTTCTACTTAAATGGAAAGTTTTGAGAGATCCAAACAGAAAGGAATTGAGAAAATAGTCCTCGAAATAGAATTCCGTTACTTAGACTTATTAAGATATTAAGAAATAGTAAGAAAGTCGTAGGATTTTGGATAGAATAGCCTTAATAAAATTATTCAAATTCTACCATTATTAGGATATTACATATTCGAATTTGAGAAAATAGTTGGGTTGGATAGATATAGCCCTTCACAGCGTTTGCTTATGTTAGGGATTGCATTGGGAAAAAACGATTCGTAGAGAAGAGATATTTTGTAGCTTTACTTTTTTGATTTTTTGAGTAGAAGACGGTTTGCATTTAGTAAACACACAGATAGCTCGACTACCCAACTTCTCTTTTATTTTTCTTTTATTTTGGGACAACCTGGGGTCGTGCTTCATAAGATAATTTCTATGAAAAAAAATAGGGAATTCCAAATTCAAGTGAGATAGGATAATTTTATGACAATTCCTATCGACAACATATCTAAATCCTATATCTCTGTGTAACTATTTTTGTTCTGGGGTTTACATACTCATCTATTTTGTTATAATGGAAATGGAGAAGGGTTTTTGATGGAAAAATATAAAGACTAATTAGTTCTGTCTCAGTTTGTATTTTTATTTTATTAGTAAAACACAAATTGGCGATTCAAATCCCAGGATTGTTCATGAATTCAAAGTAAGGGAAATAGTTAATGGTTCCAATTTGTCGACTGAAAATTCACAATGCTAATTGTCTCATTTTTCTATTGAAAATCAAAGGTGGATTTTCAGATATGAGATAATCAATTGAGGGCGTGGATCAAATACAAAAGTGCAAGAGGGTGTTTGCTTTAGGAAAAGTATTATGAAAAGGGAAGTCAAAATACAAGTACAATAAAATGCAGTAATCCGGAAAAATTTTCTCATCTATTTTGTATCATTTTGGCGACATGGCCGAGCGGTAAGGCGGGGGACTGCAAATCCTTTTTCCCCAGTTCAAATCTGGGTGTCGCCTGATCAACAAACAAAAACTTCGAAATTTCTTCTTCTTCTGTTCTGCTGATATAACCCGCAGAATGATTACTCGCGAGAAGAAGAGGAAACAGACTGTTGATACTTTGTTTGATTCGAATAGTCAAATCAACCGGCAGAGGGCTATCAAGACTTCACGACTCCCTTCTATCACTAAGGGAATGTCTAAAGAATCGATCTTGTCCATATTGGATCGATAATTGACTTTATCGAAAAGAGGGCATTTTTGTTATTTTATTCGTATTCCGGCATGTTCCCACTTCCTTGGGATGTACTTATATCTTACTTGTGTTTAATCTGAAACTGAATCCATCGGGGTTGATTTCTCAATAGTGTTCAAACGGAATCCCTTTTTGTTTTGACTCTGCACCGTTGATTCCATTATTATTAGTGAGAAATAATGGAAAAATTCCTTCGTATTTATAGAGATAGGGACATAATTCACATGGATATAGTAAGTCCTGCTTGGGCTGCTTTAATGGTAGTCTTTACATTTTCCCTTTCACTCGTAGTGTGGGAAGAAGTGGGCTCTAAAAGTATTACTAATTGAGTTGAGGAATAAAAGCGTAGCTTTGTTTTATAGATCATTCTCAAACTCGTTTTGAACTATTCAAAATAAAAAATGTCTGAATTTATCCCATTGAACTCCAACTGAAGAATCTATGAGATGAAGCATACTCTTTGAATCAAAGAGATATTTCAGCGATTCCCCTCATTGTCTATCGAAAAGAAAGGGATTCGGATGATTGGAAGGAATAGATGTAGCAAATCGGGGTCTTTTGTGAATTTCAAACAAATATATGGAATTCATATACATATATAAAGACAATTGTAGATTGATCTACAGAAACTTAATTTATTCTAAATTAAAACTTTATAGGCCTTTATAGGCTAAGAAATAGATATACACTAAGAGGTAGATAGTATGGTAGAAAGAAAGATTCATCTATTTTTTTTACAATACTATCAAATACAATATTGACGATTAAATTAAGCTCATTTCATTTAAGTTAAGACAAGAAATCGAATTTTCAAATTCAAATTCAATAGCATTAAACATATTGAAAAACGGTTTTAAATTAAATGAAAAGTATAAAGGAGGTAGGAACTAGAATGAATATTGCATTATCAATAAATGCAAGAATATATAATTACATAATCTCATCGGTTTTTACTTCACAATAACTCGATTTAATCCCTTAGAGATGATAAACCTTATCGTCTGTAAATTCAATGAATGAATTACTTCTCAATGGTCCTGAATCAGATCAATAATATCACGAATAACAATATCTAATCTACCAAATAAATTTGTCGTCGAGACTTGAATAGTATAATATTATAACATAGGAAGTTATTTTCTCCATACCGAATCCAAATGGAATTTGGATTCCTGACCCAATCCATCCAAAATTCCTTCCAAAATTCCTTTATTTATCATCCGTTTGTTTTTTTCTATAACTTACCTTACGCCTTCCTTGTACAATGAATCATCTGATGAAGTATTATCAGATTGTCCTTTCACTTCGATTAGTCACCTAGTTACAAACTTAAAAAGAAAAGCGAAAAAAAAAAAGACTTAAGTTCGAAACTCCCCTTTTTCTTTGGGAATGAAATTAGGTCCCCCGACACCCTTTCATAGTTCATAGAAAGCATAGTTCATAGAAAGCATAGTTCATAGAAAGAAAAAAGTGAATTGATGCATGTTTGGATATTGGATCCATCGGGACTGGCGGGGCTCGAACCCGCAGCTTCCGCCTAGACAGGTCGGTGCTATAACCAAAACAACTACAATCCCAGCGAAATAAGGGATCTAGCATAAAATGGAATTCTCTTTATCTTCGTATGGGTATTTATCAAATGGGTTATACCATCGCTTGGTAGATTGGCGAATTTTGGGCCGAGCTGGATTTGAAACAGCGTTGACATATTGCCAACGAATTTACAGTCCGTCCCCATTAACCGCTCGGGCATCGACCCAGGAAGAATCCAATTTCGACTTATTGGTAATCCATGATCAACTTCCTTTCGTAGTACCCTACCCCCAGGGGAATTCGAATCCCCGCTGCCTCCTTGAAAGAGAGATGTCCTAAACCACTAGACGATGGGGGCCCACTTTCCCAACTGCCCTCATACTAGCATCATAGTATGCTCATTTTCGAAATTGTCAATATAATGGAATGATTAGATCTAAGGAATCTTTCCGTTTTCATAATTGTAATTGTATAGAATTTTCAGATTCGTTATTCCTATTCATGAATGGTTCCTTAAAATCCCCATTCTCGTAAGCGAGATCGAGAAGTTATCAAACAAAAATTCTGCCTTTTCGAAGAAAAAATGAAGGTAGTTCAAGGGGACAAGTAGAATCTCTGCATCACATTATTCTTATTCAATCAATTATGTTGCTGGAAATGTTTTTATGTCGAATTGGTAAGTGTACATGTATATCATATATCAACGAAGTGCATTTTTTGACTAGGGATAAAAGAAATTAGGTGCTGGTTCGTTTTACGCTAGACTTGCTAGGAAAATCACTCTATTGGAAATCTATTGGCTTATTCAAAATATGTGTCGCTACGAGTCTACTGGATATACGTCTAGCTAATAGCTAACCTAAATAATAAAATGCAATTGAAATATTCTATTCAAAAATAGTAATATATAAATATATAAATAATTACTATAGCATAGAATAATAAAGAAAATAATTAATACTAATAAATAATATGACATTCTATAGTAATATATTATTCTCTATTCTTTCTAATTCTCAGTTCTATAGAATAGAATAGAGAATAGAATAATGCATGTAGATAAAATAGCTACAACTACAACATAGTAATTGTCTGAAAATGAAAGAAAATAAGCCCTTTAACTCAGTGGTAGAGTAACGCCATGGTAAGGCGTAAGTCATCGGTTCAAATCCGATAAGGGCTTTGGTTTTTTCCTAATTTCTTTTGAGAAACAGTCATAGTATAGAGTTTTTTGGAATAAAAAAGGAACTAACTGGATAATACGTTAGCATTATACTGAGCTATAGTATAGTAGTTCTGGTTCGAAAATGGAACATTTGTTCAGTCAATTTGCATTATTCTGAATAATCCTAAGCCGCCCTTAAATCATCCAAAATCTCTACCAATCAAATCCATTGAAAGATTGAAATCAACAAAAGAAAAAAGTAAGTGGACCTGGCCCGTTTAATTATGACTATATCCGCTATTCTGATATTCAAATTCGATAGAGATGAAATTAAT
>JAIFAC010000022.1:214078-279078 GCA_026545765.1 Plantago major | reverse complement strand
TATGATCATCGACCATAAAATAAAATGAACGGAAATGAAATGAAAGGTTAATCCTTACCAACTTGATCTTGTTGCTCCTGGCAATAAACATGCCCATAAACCATTTCACGGAAGTATGTGTCCCGGATGAGTTCAAAATCTCGATTAGTTGGCTCCTAGGTCTTTGGTCGAAGACAACGCGAAGGCGATAATGGTGCACTATTCCGTGAGTGGAGATTGTAACTTTCCATAAATTTTCCATTTTGTCACTCAACGATGGAATTTTGCTTATTTCTTTTTTGAGGATCGATATGAATCAAATGATATTTCTGTTCCAATTTTGTCTCTTCTTCTCCCTCTGAATCAAACTTTTCTTTCGCCATGATGGTATTCCAGGTCCTATTAGTATTCATGCTACAAGTCGAATCCTAGATGTAGAAATATAAGAAACTGGCTTCTCTCCATCGAAGAATGAGATTCTTGTGGGTCCCATTCAAAAATTAGCCAAATTTCCCACGATGTAGAGGCAATCACAGAAAGCTGCGTAGAGAAAGTGAATATATAACCTACAGAAAGAGTGGGCTAATCCAACCAATCTTTACTTGCACAATGGAAAGAGCCACAGGGTTTTATCTCTCCACCGAATCAAATTGGCCAAAGGTTATTGCGTTCATGAGCCCATGCTAAAGTTTCAATCAATTCCTGCCAATATCCACGCCAGGAGATTAAGAACATAAATCCAGTAGCCCAAACAAGATGCAAATAAGAACATCCAGCGCCCCAGACTGATAAACTATTCATCCCAAAGGGTTATATCCATTGATAAGATTTGGGAAGAGTTTAACCATAAATAATCTCTTGCCAGCCCACTCAAATAAGTGGAAGATTCATTAAACTGTGAAACGTTACCCTGCCATAATGTGATGTGTTTCCAATGCCAATAAAAGTAACCCATCCAATAGTATTTAACATCCAAAAATTGCCAAATAAAATGCGTCCCATGCCGAATATCACAAGTACCTCCACCCCGCCCCGGGCCATCGCAGGAAAACTATAACCAGAAATCCTTTTTATCGGGCATTAACTTGGAACCGCGTGCATCTAACGCACCTTTGACTAAAAGATCAATGTAGTTGTATGTAAACCGAGGAACGCAATGGCAGCGATGATGAACCAAAAAAGTCTCCGGGACCTATTGTTAAGAGTAATGAATTAGTGCTTTCATTATTAGCATTTAACCAACCAGGCAACCAGATGCTTCGACCGGCATTAAAATGCTGGGCCACTCGTTGAAGATAAAAGGACATCGAACCCGTAGGAAGTTTTCCCATGGAGCTTGATTGTATCCATTGAGCAAATATGGGTTCGATCAAGAATTTGCTTTTCCGAATTACCAAAAAGCAAGCATGACATCATTATGAACATAAAGTCAGAAGGTATGGAATCCCAGAAAGAGACTGGCCCAACAAATGAGATATGATAGCTTTTATGGTCTAACATTCTTGCCAACACATTATCTTCATTTTGTTCCAGGGTTGTAATCTCTAATGAAAAGAAATATAGCTCCATGAGCAAAGCTCCTGTCATGATGAATCCTGGATATATTGGTGAAAGTAGTATATAATGCAGCTTCAGTAGTAAAGTCTTGTGCTATGAATGCACTTAAGCAGGTAAAGAGTACATGTGTTGAGCTACCAGGAGGTAATAACCCTAGAAGCTAGAAACAGAGGCCTAATTGAAAATGAAGCGAATTATTGATTGTGGTCATCTTAAGACCCTTATGTCCACGTCCCAACCCCACCTCCCGGAGAATATGTGCATCTAAAAGATCCTTGATACTGCCCAATGCCGAAATTAGTTCTATACATATGACCAGCAACAAGAAAAGAAATGCAATAGCTAAAACGATGATGAGCCATATCAGTCAGCCATAAACTTTTGTGTTTTGTGGATGAAATCCCCCACAGAAGAGGTTAGAATGGTGTTCCTGCTCTTGGGAGTCCCAAATAAATGACTACTTGAATCTCAGGGTTTTGAGCATAAAGATTCCACTGACCTGTCAGGAAGTGGGCCTAACCCTTAGGGGATGCGGTAAACATCTAAAATTATTCCACCATGCCGTGTTCTGCCCCTGGATGTGGAATAGCCCACATGCGATCTGAAATGTCCTGTCAAGCCAAGGAACTTCCATAAAGAGTCCTGACAAATGATGATTCAGACGAGAGATTCGGCATTTTGAGACCATGAAACACTTGGTTTCCATTTGGTTGTAAGTCTTAGCCAACCCCTAAATGGGATATGGGCAGAAAAGAAATAGTAGAAAAAAGAGCTCCAGTATAAAGATCATTAGGCGTAAACCGATTGTATACTACCACTGATAAACACCAGAATAAACTGATATTCACGGGCAACATAACCTCCCCCGAGTAAAGCTTTCCACGGCCGGTTCAAAGAGGATCCCAAATTGCATGAGCAATAGGTCTTACATGTAAAGGGTCACTGTACCCACGATTCAAAATTTCCTTGCCCAAACTAAGCCGTGAAACCAGGATTTCCGGAAGTCCACAGAAAATTGTACTATAATTGGACCGAAGTGAAGCAAAATATTCTGATAAAGCACGTTCCTCCTTGTAATATCATCATGACTTTCGAAGTCAGTATGTACCAAACCAAATACGACGAGTTGTGGGTCCGAAAGCAAGCCTTAAAAGCTAAACCTTGGAAATCTTAATGCCATAATAAAAAGCTTTCCTTCAAATCCTTCCTAGCCATCCTACTATCATAATTCTTGCTAAGAAGAACGCCCATGTTGTGGCAATTCCACCCAGAAGGTAATGGGTTACTCCTACAAGCACGTCCTCAGTATACACAATGCTCAAGGCTCTCGGCTGGAAGTAGCAGGACAACTTTAATTTGTATTATGAGCCCAAACGATGGGATTCAATAAGTTCTTGCCAGCCAACCTTACGTCCACTGAACAGAAACATTAAACTAAAAGCCCAATAAAATATGAGCGCCTAGGAAAAGAGGCCATATGCAGGAATAATGAAGAACCACAAGACTGAATTACCTGGGATGCCAGCCTTCCCCATAAGAAATCTCAAAGCCACCCATTAATAGTAATGGCAGAACTCTGGCGAAGTTTCCTCCGTGATACAGAGTTACCACCCCTGATCACTTATACTGCCCTCAAACAATCTGACTGCATTTTCCAACTGAAATGGAATATTACTACGGAAATGGAATTGTACACATCCAGAATAAGTCCTAAGAAGACATGATCCCAAGCGATGCTTCATACACCCCTCTCCAGGTCCATCACAAGGCTGCAAAGCAAAAACCAAGATTTGCTTTATCCGGTATCAAACGGAGCTACGAGCAAATAGAAACTCCTTTCAAGGAGAATTACTCAATACCGTGACATGAATCGTAAACATGCATGGATGGTTGATGTACAAAAGCTAAAGCAGGTTCCTAGTGGAATAGGTAATAAAAAGCCACTTTCCCACTCCACTGCTACTAAATCCAGCACACCCCCCAAGTTAAATCATTGTGCTGTTGCCGTTTACTGCACCAGGAGCCGTTACACCAGGGGGCTAAAGCATGGGTGTTTTTTTTGGATCTTATTGAAACAAAAACGGAGAGGTTGTAATTTGTATAGCAGTATCTGAAACATATCTGAGGATGCCCCAAGGCGCCTGGGTATCAATACATTATACAACCAAACTATGAAAGCTCATACATGCCCAGCTGAGATGGGATATGATTGCATCACGATTGCTCATGATACGATCTAATAGACGACGAGTAGTTGACTACAGTCTTCACTATAAAACAGTTGCCGTGCAGCAGCACCACCATGAGAAATCCACCAATCCATGTGATGTGTGAACAACATGTTGTGTACCGTAGTCAGTAGCTAGATATGGATAAGGAAAGCGAACATATGATGAGCTACAACAATCGTTAAGGAGCCTAATGACTGCTAGTTAAGATAATTGATATGCCATGACGTTGTTAGGATTCCAGAGTTTTTGCAGTCTGACCTGGAAACGGACCTTGCGATTTTAAATGTCTTTTAGGCCATGGCGACCAATGCCCCAGTTGGTCTCTATATATGTGACCCAAGCTATCAGTGAAACAGAACTGCATAAGCTAAATGATGGTGTGCAATATCGGTCAACCACAGACCCCTCAGTTACTGGATCTAATCCTCCACGAAAAGTCAGGAAATTCTACATTTTGACCAATCTACAAGGTGAAAATGGGGTAATGCCCTCGGCAAAAACTTGATAAAGTTGAGCAAAGATCACAGATTTAAAATAAATTCACAGAGGAAGGCATCTCTTTAGGATCTACTCCAGCGTTTAAAATTGGGTTAATCGGTAAAAGATACGTGTACTTGATGCCCTGCCCAAGAGAGAGACCCAAACCTAGTAGCCCCTGCTAAATGTGTAAATTCAACAGATTCTACATCTTGAAACCAAGCCAATTTTTTAGCTGTTTTTATGATAATGAACCAACCAGCAAAAGCATTAAGGTTAGAAAGACCAACGCACCGATTGCGGGTACGTTGAGTTGTAATTCACCAGTTATTCCAGGATGCTCACAAATCTGAAAAACGAGGTTATTTGTATTCCTCGAAACCTTCACCACATCACTCATTCAATACTTTGACCCACTATTACCAAACCACTGCACTTGGCCTAATGTGAGTTGGATCGCTTACTACGTTTCCATAATTGGAAAAACGAGCACCATGGGTAGAAGCCGCCTAGCCAAAAGATGATGAGAGTTGACCGAAATGAGCATCAGCCACGAGAAATCTCCAAATCGCTGGGAGGCGGCTTGGTCGAAACGTGAGCACGCATGTAGTCTGGATCTGAAGTGGTAGTATCAGGTCCTTTTTAGTCATTGTTCTTGAGAAATGACCGGTTTGGCCTATATCTTCGAAGAAGTTTTTACGATCCTTTATTCACCAAAATTTTCACTTGGCTCCATGAACGAATAATTATTGAGTCTCCTTTCCGGACAACAAGGTGAACGCTAACAGTCATTAACGAAGAATCTTGAAGAGATTTCTATAATAGAATCTGTTTCTTTTCTTTTGATCTCCATTTATCTACTTTCTTTAGTTCTTTACTAGAGCACTATGATCTTGAAGTCGACTAAAGTGTTCGACTATTATGACATAGCCAAGAGGCGCCTAACGGGACCTTTGAATACTATAAAACCTTTTGTAGCTTTTGGTTGGTGCAAAATGATCTTTGTATAACCTAGTGATATGAATTACTCTAAAAAGATTCCAAAATCTCCAAATTACGTACCGTTGAAACATCCCGGTATACAAAACGAAAGAAACTTATTTTTGTATGATATCCTTATTTAGGCTTACGAAATATCCTTGATCAACAGAATGCTTAAAAGGAATATAATGAAATTCCTTGCTTGATTTGGTTTCACACAAAGTGTACAAAGGAATGATCTATCATTATATTATATTCGACTGATGAGCCTCAAATAGAATTAGAAAATTTAACAAATCAACAAATAGAAACTCAAAAGTGATGCTTTTATTCAAATCACCAGATTCTAACCAATTATGTAAGCCTTAATATAATCTACCAGGAGGTTGAATACTCATGGGTTTGATCAAACCAAGCCTGCACTTGAATCTCGGTGAACGGCTCCGTTCTCCCGGTCGAATAGTTGATTAAACCTTCCTTAGAACCGTACTTGAGGAGTTTCCTAACTCATACGGCTCATCCATTTTTTGGTACCCTGTTCTTGTTACCTAAGAAATAAGATTTTCATTGATTCAGTGCCATTTTTAGGGTTAACCAAAAGAGGTTCATTCCCATGAGTTTAAAATCGAAATTTGGATTATTAACTGTTTTATTGTTTTATCTTTTTCCACCTTCCAAAGTACAGTAATTTCCTTTACTGAATATTAGAATTTTCTGAAAGGTAACTATCTTCGGTTTCACATAGAAATTTCTAATATAGAATCTTTTTGAAAAGATTCTTTTCCTGGAAGAAAGACTTATCTTGGGATCTGATCCCACACTCCTGCTCAAGACTTTAGTGGATCGACTCTATTACATAAGTGGATTCACTTTTATCTCACACCAAGAATGTGGAAGTAAGTCTATCTACTATCATACATAAGGCATGCAGTTGGTATTGTTGTATTTATCTAAACCTCGCTAATTGATCTTACGCTTCCTTCAACAATTAGATCCTTTTTTATCCACAGAAAGTAACATCTATTTTCCTATTTTGACTTCTAAGTAGGTTTCTTCTGCTACAGCTGATGCACCGTGAGGCTTAGATGATGCATGAAAGCTCTATATTTCTTTCTTTGATTTTTACTTACAGGGAGAGAATGTAATGCAATGACAGATCACGGGCTACATTATTAAAAGCTTGCAAGAAGGGTTTCTGTTCTAAAATGAAAATACATTCAAAGCTGTCTCTCCATTACTTGTATGGGGATAAGACCCATTATAGAGTATATAATTCCTGGATCATAGGGATCAATTTCTAGCCCAAGGTCATAATAATTCCTCAGTAAAAGCTTCCAGACAATTTCCTTCGGATTGAGCTGACATCTGCTTTGTCGCCATTCAATTAAAAGAATCGCCCAGAACTGCATGTGAGATTTCATCTTATACGGCTCCTCCCTTTATGCATATAGAGAATTTATCATGAGGCCAAAAGAGTAGGGAAAATATTCTCATTATGGACTGAGTATAGCTTGTGCTTGTAAGAAATCGCTAGCCAACCTTCCCGCAAGATCTTTTTAAATATGAAATATGGGATTCAGATTAGATAGAAATGAACTCCAGCACTTCTTTGTTTCACCCGCCTCTTAATTTAGGAGGAATTAGTCACTATAGCCTTGATGTTGTATAAGTATTCAAAGTACGAACGAGCGGATGTTGTTGTCCCAACTATCTTTCAGGCCTGACAAGTTAGTTACAATTTTGAACAAGGCTTTCCTGTTGTTGGATTCCTTGTAGTGATTTTCCTCATGCCGCCTATTGTACTAGTGAAGGACTAACTTTCTGGTAAATCTCTTCGCCTAACTGCATGGAAAATATAGTACCCGAGGTTGGCCATCGAGGATACACGACAGAATGATTGTTCCTATTGAAATCATTTTCAACAGCGATTTCTTTAATTCTTCTGAATTGCGCGTTTTCTCAATGAGAGAGAGATGAAAGAACAAATCACACCATCTCAATAGGTGTGCCTTTCCTGAAGTTGTCGGAATTTTGCATTAAGGATATTACACAATTGAAAAGGTCTTCAATAAAATTTCATTTATTCGACTGATATAAATAAAATCCATTCTATAATTCTCCTCATCTGACTCGCGAAAAATCATCCCACAAAGAAAAGAATTGCACAGCATGTAGCCAAATATAAAAAACAGATTGATTTGGAAAATGATAGGCCTTCTATTTATTTGGAAGAAGCGAGTTCTTCCAATTCCATTTTTAAAATTCTGGTTATTGGATAGGCAATGAGCTCAGGACCAATCCATTTGAACTATCTATTCCAAATAAATATAGAAGGTCATCATTTGCTTTCAACCAATCTGCTTTTTATGCGTTTCTCAATTATACAATCTTTTTTTCTTTTGTGGGATGATTTTCCATGAGTCGGATGAGAAGAATTATAGAATGGATTGTTATTTAAGTTCAGATCGCGGACAAAATGGAAATTTTTATTGATAAGACCTTTTTCAATTGGTAGCCAATATCTGACAAAATAATTCCGATGAATCTCAGGAGAAAAGGGAGGCATTTACCTATTACAGAGATGGTGTGATTTGATTCTTTTTTTCATCTCTCTCTGTAGGAGAAAGACGCGCAATTCGGGAAAATTAAAAGAAATCTACGCCTTGTTGGAAGGTAGTTTTGAAATAGAACAACTTTCTGTCAGGTATCCTCGATTAATGCAAATCAGGGTACTATGTTTCCATTTTTTGATTCTAGTATTGAGCGAAAGAAGGCATAATTTTTCCTAGAGGCTTGTGTATTATGGAAATGTAATCCTTACCTTCACTAGTACCAATAGGCAGCATAAGGGGAAGAATCACTACACCCAGGAATCAACAACAGGAAAACCTTGCAGTTCGAAATTACCCCTTCCTTCTTCACTGCCTGGCCTAAAAGAATGGTTAGACAACAAACATCCATCTCGTTCGTACTTTGATAACTCCATACAAATCATCGAAGGCTGTTGAAGGACTCAATTCCTCTAAATTAAGAGGCGTATGGAAAAACAAAAGAAGAAATTGCTGGAGTTCTCTTATTTCTATCTAATCTAGTCCCAACATGTTTCATGTTAAAAAACATCTCTTCAGGAAGGTTGGCTAGCGATTTTCTCACAAAAACATTTCAGCCTCTGCCAGCTATCCATAATGAGAATATTTTCACCCTACTTCTTTTATTTTGCCATGTAGTAAATTCTCCTTATGCACATAAGTGGGAGAGCTTCGTATGGAGATGAAAATCTCACGTAATGGTTCTGGAACGGAAGATTCTTTTAATTGAATGGCGGACTTTTGCAACGGATGTCAGCCTCAATCTGAAGCGAAATTACAGTGCAAGCTTTACATAGAATTCATTATGTGAAGCTATGCGATCTCAGAAATTGATCCCATGCGATCGAAGAGCATAATTACCTATAATGCTAGGGTCTTGCATCCATACAAGTAATGGAGAACATACGAAAGCTGGAATATTATTTTCAAGAGCACTCAGAACGAAACCCTTCTTACCGCAAGCTTTCTAATAATATGGTCAACGTGGATCTTATCATTACGTGCGACTATCTCCACTATAGAAATAAAAAATCCAAAGAAAAAGAAAATATAGGCTTTCTACATACAAAATCGTCTAAATCACGATTTTTACTTCAGCTGTAGCAAAGAAAATGAAAACTTCCATAGAAGTCGAAATAGGAAGAAATAGATATTCTTTTTCTATGGATAAAAAAGGATCTAATTTTGTTAGAGGAAGCACCGTAAAGACTCAATCAGCGAGGTTTGGGGCTGATACAACAATACTAATCATGTACTTATGTCATGGATGGTAGATAGACTTACTTATTCAGGTGTGATAAAAATTAGGAATCCACTTATGGTAATAGAGTCGATCCACTAAAGTCTGGAGCAGCGGTGTAGGATCATCCCAAAGATAGTAAAGTCTTTTTCTTAGGAGTAGCGCCTTCAAAGATTTCATAAAATAGGAAATTTCTGATATGAAACTGAGATAGTTAATTTTCAGAAAAATTCAATGATAAGGGAAATTTTTTCACAGTGGGAAAAGATTAAAACGAACCAAAATGGATTATAATCCAAATTTCTGGGTTTAACCCAGGAATGAACCTCTTGGTTAACTCCTAAAATGGCATAGATCAATGAGAAATCTATTTCTAGTATAAACAGGGCACCAAAAAAATGGATGAGCCATGAGTTAGGAAACTCAAGCATGGTCTCTATGAAGGTTTGATCAACTCATTCGACCGGGGAGAACAGGCCAAGTTCGAGGAGGATTTGTTCTGGTGGAGGCTTGGCTTGATCTAAGCCGCCGAGTATTGGAAACAGTTATGTTTATAGCGCTACTTCCTGCAAATTATATTGAAGCTACTATAATTATTGAAGATCACAAGGCATGTTTCTGAATAAAAAAGCATCTTTTGATTTTATTTATTTGATTTGTTAGAATTTTTCTAATTTGTAATTTAAGGGCTCATCAGTCGAATATAATATAACAATGGATCATTCCTTGTGTTGTGTAAAGAGCCAATCAAAGCAAAGAATTTCTATTATATCTTTAAGCATTCTATTTGATCGGATATTTCGTAAGCCTCAAAATAAGGGATATCATACAAAATAGATTTCTTTCGTTTTACAATGGGATGTTTTCTATAGCAATGGCTTATGTAATTTGAATTTTGGAATAGAGTAATTATATATCACTTAGGTTATATTAAAAAGATCATTTTTGCACCAACCAAAGCTACAAAAAGGGTTTTATGGCAAATTCAAAAGGTCCGGCTTGAGCGCCCTCATGGCTATGCTTATAACAGATCCGAACACTTGGGCTCCCAGAGATCGACTTCAGATCATAATTGGCTTCTAGTAAAGAATCTAAAGAAAGTAGATAAATAGGAGATCGTAAAAAGAGAAAGAAACCAATTCCTATTATAGAAATCTTTTCAAAGATTTACTAAATTATTTGACCAGCTGGCAGGTCTCTTTGTATGTGTTGTCCGGAAAGAGGAGGACTCAATGATTATTCGTTCGCCGGAGCCAGAAGTGAAAATTTTGGTGGATAAGGATCCAAAAACTTCTTTCGAAGAATGGGCAAAACCGGCTTGGCATTTCAAGAACAATAGCTAAAGGACCTGATATCACTACTGGATCTGGAACCTTACATGCTGATGCTCATGATTTCGATAGCCATACTTGCAGTGATTTGGAGGAGATTTCTAAGTATTTAGTGCTCATTTCGGTCAACTTCCATCATCTTTCTTTGGCTGAGAGGCATGTATTTCCATGGTGCTCGTTTTCCAATTATGAAGCGTGGCTAAGCGATCCAATTCGGTTACACATGGTGCCCAGGTGGTTTGGCTTAATAGGCGGGTCAAGAAATATTGAATGGTGATGTAAGGGGGTTTCGAGGAATACAAATAACCTCTGGTTTTTTCAGATTTGGCGAGCATCTGGAATATAATCTAGTGAATTACAACTTCATTGTACCGCAATCGGTGCGTTGGTCTTTCGGCCTTAATGCTTTTTTGCTGGTTGGTTTCATTATGTCATAAAAGCAGCCCCAAAATTGGCTTGGTTTCAAGATGTAGAATCCATGTTGAATCACCATTTAGCGGGGCCATTTAGGACTTGGGTCTCTCTCTTGGCAGGGCATCAAGTACACGTATCTTTACCGATTAACCAATTCTTTTAAACGCTGATAGATCCTAAAGAGATACCCTTCCCATGAATTTATTTTAAATCGTGATCTTGGCCTCAACTTCTATCCAAGTTTTGTTGAGGAGCAACCCCATTTTCACCTTTGAATTGGTTGCAAATATGCGAATTTCTGACTTTTCGTGGAGGATTAGATCCAGTAACTGGGGTCTGTGGTTGACTGATATTGCACACCATCATTTAGCTATTGCAGTTCTGTTCCTGATAGCAGGTCATATGTATAGGAATCAACTAGCATTGGTCATGGCCTCAAAAAGACATTTCAGAAGCCTATAAAGGTTGGCTCCGTTTATATAGCTCAAGCTAAAGGCGCCTATATGAGATCCCTTTCTAACAACGTCAGCGGGTATGCTCAATTATCTCTTAACCTCAGCGATGTTAGGGTCTTTAACGATTACGTTAGCTCATCATATGTATTCCATGCCTCTCATCCATATCTATAGTTACTGGACTACGGTAATACAACTGTCATTGTCTGCACATCATGGATTGGTGGATTAGTTAAAAGTTAAAAGTATGCAGCCATTTTTATGGTAAGAGACTATGGATCCAACTACTGATACAATTAGATCTATTAGATCGTGTCTCTTAGGGCATCGTGATGCAATCATATCCCCATCTCAACTGGGCATGTATCTTTTGGGCTTTCATAGTTTTGGTTTGTATATTCATAATGATACCAAGGAAGGAGCGCCTTTTAGGCGTCCTTTCGGTGATATAAGCTTTCAGATACCGCTACAACGCGTTCCGTTTTGCTCACGGGATCCAAAACACCCAGCGCTTTAGCCCTCTCTGGTGTACCTGGCTCCTGTGCAACGGGCAAGTACCAGTTTAACTTGGGGGTGGCGATTAGCAGCAGTGCAAGTGGGAAAGTGGCTTGTTGCCCATTCCACTAGGAACTGGTTGACTCTTTGGGTACATCATTGGCATCCATGTGCATTTACGATTCATGTCACGGTATTGATATTCTGAAAGGAGTTCTATTTGTCGTAGCTCCCTGCTTGATAATGATAAAGCAAATCTTTGGTTGTTTTCCAGATGGACTCTGAAGAGGGGGTACATGTCATACTGGCTTCAATTAGCCTTTCTTAGACTATTCTGATGTAATTCCATTTGCAGTATTCTCATTCAGTTGAAAATGTAGTCAGATGTTTGGGGTGTATAAGTGGATCAGGGGTAATCATATCACGGAGTGAAACTCGCCTGGTTCTATTACTATTAATGGGGTTTAGATTATGGCAGCAGGCAACTTGTAAAATTCAGTCTTTATGGTTCTTTCAATATCTGCATATGGCCCTTTTTTCCCAGGCGCCTGGCTTCAGGTGGGGCTTTTAGGTCATCGTTTTATTCAGTGGACGTGGTTATTGGCAAGAACTTATCAACCCATCGTTTAAGCTCATAATAATTGTAAAAGTTGCCTCATACTCAGCCGAGAGCCTGAGCATTGGTGGCCAAGGACGGTGTTAGGTGGAGTAACTCATTACCTTCTGGGTGGAATTGCTACAACACGGGCGTTTTTCCGGCAAGAATTATTGCAGGATAGCCGGTTGTGGAGGATTTGCTACTATGGTATTAAGATTTCCAAGGTTTAGCCAAGGTTTAGCCTTGTGACCCCAACTCGGTCGTATTGGTTTGGTATTGTTACTGCACATGACTCAAGTCAAGATGATATTACGGAGGAACGTTCCTTATCAGAATATTTTGCTTCTCACTTCCGGTCAATTAGTACAATAATTTTCTTGTGGACTTCGGAAATCTGTTTCACGTGAATTGGCAAGGAAATTTTGAATCGACGTGGGTACAGGACCCTCTTTTACATGTAAGACCTATTGCTCATGCAATTTGGGGATCTCCTCATTTTGGTCAACCGGCCGTGGAAGGCTTTTACTGGGGGAGGTGCTCTTTGGCCTGCGGTGAATACTGCTTATTCTGGTGTTTGTGGCCCAGTGGTGGTATACAATCGGTTTACGCACTAATGAAGTATCTTTATACTGGAGCTCTTTTTTCTACTATTTCTTCTGTAACCATATCCTTACTTAGGGTTATGGCTACACTGACAACCAAATGGAAACCAAGTGTTTCATGGTTCAAAATGCCGAATCTGTCTGAATCATCATTTGTCCAGGACTCTTTGGCGGTAGGTTCCTTTGGCTTGGACAGGACATTTAGTCCATGTGGCTATTCCGCATCCAGGGCGAATACGTACGGTGGAATAATTTCAGATGTTTACCGCATCCCCAAGGGTTATTGTGGGGGCCTTCCACTTGACAGGCAGGTCCAGTGGAATCTTTATGCTCAAAACCCTGATTCAAGTAGCGTCATTTATTTGGGACCTCCCACGAGCAGGAACTGCCATTCCTAACTCTTTTCTCTAGATTTCCATCTGTTACAAACACAAAGGATTTATGGCATTGACTGATATGGCTCATCATCATTTAGCTATTGCATGGTGAATCTTTTCTTGTTGCTGGTCATATGTATAGAACTAATTTCGGCATTGGGCAGTATCAAGGGATCTTTTTTAGATGCAATATATATTTCCTCCGGGAGGTGGTTGGGACAATGTGACATAAGGGTCTTTATGACACAATCAATAATTCGCTTCATTTTCAATTAGGCCTTGCTCTATAGCTTCTTTAGGGGTTATTACCTCCTCTGGTAGCTCAACATGTACTCTTTACTGCTTATGCGATTCATAGCTACAAGACTTTACTACTCAAGCTGCATTATATATATCATCCAATATATCGGTAGGATTCATCATGACCCAGAGAGCTTTTGCTCATGGAATATATATTTTTCATTAGAGATTACAGTCCCTGAACAAAATGAAGATAATGTTACAAAGAATAAAGAACGGCGAAGCATCAATTATTTAAGTTGAAGGTCTTTCTGGATTCTGGCAATTGACTTTATGTTCAATGATGTTGCTGCTTGCTTTTGGTACCTGAAAGTAAATTTTGACGGTTCCATATTTGCTCAATGGTTAACTGGGGCCTGCGGGAAAACTTCTCCTGATGTCTTTGATGTCCTTTTTATCTTCAACGAGTACCGGGCATTTAATGTCATCGGCTAATCTGGGTTGCTCGGTTGGTTAAATGGCTAATGAGCCACCAATTCATTATTCTTAACAACAGGTCCCATGACTTTTGAACCACTTCGCGCATTGTTTCCTGCTTCATATACAACTACATTGATCTTTAGTAAAGGTGCGTTAGATGACGCGTACCCAAGTTAGCCTGACAGTATGGATTTCTACAGGTTTGCGATGGCTCAAGGGGAGGTACTTGTGATATTTCGGGCATGGGACGCATTTTATTTGGCATTGGATACAAATACTATTGATGGGTTACTATTGGCATTGAAACACATCACATTATGGTGCAGGTAACGTTTCACAGTTTAATGAATCTTCCAATTTATTTGATGGGCTGGGCCAAGATATTTATGGTTAAACCTTCCCCAATCCTCTATCAATTGATGTAACCCTTTGGGATGAATAGTTTATCAGTCTGGGTACAGATGTTCTTATTGGGGCATCTTGTTTGGCTACTGATTTATGCCTTAATCTCTAAGTGGATATTGGCAGGAATTGATTGAAACTTTAGCATGGCCCAAGAACGCACACCTCTTGGCTGAATGGATCTGGTAAGAGATAAACCGTGTTCTTTTCCCATTGTGCGTATTGGTTGATTAGCCCAATTTTCTGCAGGTTATATATCCACTACGCAGCTTTGATTGCCTCTACATCAGAAATTTGGCTAATTTTGAATAGGACCTGAATCTCAAATGGAAAAGTTCAAAAAGTTTGATTCAGATGGAGAAGGACAAAAATTGGAACAGAAATATTCGTCGATCCTCAAAAAAAGAAATTCCATCGTTGAGTGATGGAAAAACTATTATGGTTACCTGAATGCTGAACCCATGGATAAGCAGATGGTTTAGTTAAGATATGCCAGATCTCCACCAAGTATACAAATGGCACCTAACCATACATGTCCTCCGATTACATCTTCTAAATCGTCCACACTAACAATCCACCCTTCCCTCCAAAAGGGGATTTAGTAACAACTGAATATAATATCAATGAGAGTCAAATTGGCACTTTCCTCATCGCCCTCCTGCGCCCCTCCAAGTATCATATACGCCTCAAAATAAAAGAGCCCTAAGACTAGAAGAAAAGCAATCAGACCTAACAAGATTATGAATACCTAAAACGGTGGTCATTTTATTTCTATCTTTCCATATAACTGAAGAAATGGAAAGATTCTTCCAGTGTCTCTGTCCCAAAAGTGCATGATAAAATACCGCCAACCTAATACTGCTGAGGAAATTAAATGAAGTACTCCAGATACAAAGTATGGCGAAAGTATCTATAACTTCCCCCCAGGCCCTATCCCAACCTAGAGTAGCTAGATGGGGTAAAATGAATCCTTGTTCACATAGGCTTTCGAAGTACGAAATGGGCCACTTCAAACAGGTTCATTGCGCCGGCCCAGAAATACAATTAATCCGGCATGGGCTATGTTACAGCACCTAGTAATTTCACCGGATAAATTAATTGGGGTCGAGTATTTTACGCCCACCAAGCAAAACCATAGTGGTTTCTGGTCAACAAGGACCCACTACAGTTAGTGTTCCATTAAAGAGCGTTTCCACGTGGTAGAACCTCCCCTCAGGGGAATATAAGGTTTTCAGCGAGGCTGATCTTGAGCCGCCATCCAAGCCAATGAATCCCCGTTTAATTAGAATATTTTTTGGTGTAAAAGTCTCAAATTCAGGATCTTCTGCTGCGCGAATTTCCTGAGAAACGAAGTCATAGGCACGTAGGTTCAAGGTCAAACCGACTACTCCAAGAGCACTCATCCATAAACTGTTACTGGGTACAAATAACATAAAGAAATGTAAACTAACGTTTATTGAAAAGCAACCCCAAAGATTTGGGACCAAAAGCGGTTAGCGGTTACTATGGAATAGGTTTCTTCAGCTTGAGTTGGGTTAAAAGTGCGGAATGTATTTGCACCATCACCATCTTCAAATAAAGTATTTTCACGGCACCATGAATAGTACATAGCAAGGCGGCGCCCAATACACCAGCAACTCCCATCATATGAAACGGGTTCAGCGTCCAATTATGAAATCCTTGAAAAAGAGGATGAATCGAAATAGCTGCTACACCAAAACTAGGCGCAAAGAACCAAATGTGATCAGACTGCCCTAGTGGATAAATCAGGAATACCGAAACAAAAACAGCAATCGGGCCGAGAATGCGATTGCATACTATAAGGTCGCACTGAACAGACCGAGCAAGCCTCGAATTGGCGTAACATGAAACCTATTAGTCCGAACCAGCGCCAGTAGAGCAACAAAAGTCCACAGACTGCCCAGCTGGCACCCAACGAGTAAAATCTCCTGTAAAGCTTCAGGACCCCATAGCAACAATACAAAGAAATGTGCTAAACTATTAGCAGGAGCTCGAAACTGCATGGGTCGTTAAGAAATTATAGCCTTCCAAATAGGAACTGTCAACCTGACAATGGTGTTACCACGAAGTATACAAAGGTTGTACCCGTGAACCAACCCCCAAAGCGAAATAGGCAACAAGTGGGAAGAGCACAATAGACCCTGGACTCAGCCTACAAAAACGAAAACGGTCCCTCCGTGTTCAGCCAAACGCAGCACTACTGGAATAAATCTTTTTCGTCTTTGGGAAATTTAATAACGGCTATAGCCAGAAGCGGATCCCTCCTATTCAACTACTTCGACCATTTCCGAGCACCTTGTAGGATTTTTCTGGGCAAATGGAAGATTTGATTGGCTTCTCTTCTATGATTTCTTGCAAATGCCCCTTCCAAGGGGTTTCGAAGATAAAATTTGGTTATTGGCCCATAAACTCACCTTAGGAAATCTAACGAACCTGTTTGATTATTCTTTGTTTCTAGCATATGGAATCTCTTGTGAATTGTCTTCTTATGACCGATCAATCCAATTGATGAATCTTTTCAAAGCACTTTGAAGCGAACAAGTTGACCTCCTCCTCACTACTAATCGACCGCAGACCTACCTCTTTGTTCGATCTCAATAATGTTATTCTTAGATCTTGTTAGTAGATTGAGAAAAAGAAAGCTATTTAGATTGTTCGAATTTCTAGGTATACTAAACTCATTTCCAATTCCATAATCAATTTCTTCATTTTTTTTGACTGTCTTCTTTGTTATATCTCCTTTCTGCAGATAACTGAAAACCTGAGTGTCGATCTTCCTACGGTCAAAACAAAAAGACATTTTCATTGAGTCTTATCTCTTAGATAGAGAGATGGTTTGCATATTTTTCGGTCAATCTCCAGACAAACAAGACTGGAAATCAAAGTCTCTTTCTCGCATCTATTCTCCATTAAACCTGGTAACATCCTGATGCATCAATATAGAAATGTTTGGTCCATGAATCTATGATCTGATAACTATCCATCTAAATCTATTTAGAGTTTAGATATAGTAGAAATTCATATTGATCTGGAAGCAAAACAAAAAAGATGAGAAATGGCTTCATCTTGTTACTTGAAATTGAATAAAGGGTTCTCTGTATCTCTATAGAAGGAAATCCACCCTTTATTCCTACAAAAAGCTAGCAACAAAACAAGAAAGTGAATCTAAATATTGGCCAATTCCTTTCAGGAGACCAAAGAAATGAAATTCAAAAAGAAGAGGAGTACTGGTCCAATTCAAATTTCATCTCTATCGAATTTGAATATCAGAATAATGGATATAGTCATAATTAAACGGGCAGCAGGTCCATTTACTTTTTCTTTGTTGATTTCAAATCTTTCCAATGGATTTGATTGGTAGAGATTTTGGATGACGTATAAGGGCGGCTTAGGATTATTCAGAATAATGCAACTGACTGGAACAAATGTTCCATTTCTTTCAACCAGAACTACTATACTATAGCTCAGTATAATGCTACACATTATCCAGTTAGTCTCTTTTTATTCCAAAAACTCTATACTATGACTCAGGCTTCTCAAAAGAAATTAGAAAAAACTAAAGCCCTTATCGGATTTGAACTGATGACTTACGCCTTACCATGGCAAGTTACTTCTTACCACTGGGAGTTAAAGGGCTGTATTTTCTTCTTCTCATTTTCGAACGAATTATTATGTTAACAGTAGTCAGTAGCTATTTTATTCATAGATATATTCTATTCTATTCTATCTCTATAGAATTCAGAGAATTAGAAAGAATAGAGAATAGCTATATTACTATAAATCGTCATATTATTTATTAGTATTTTAATTATTTTCTTTTATTATTCTGCTGCGTAATTATTTATATATTTATATATTACTATTTTTGAATAGAATATTTCAATTGCATTTTATTATTTTAGATGAATATTAGCCAGGACGTATATCCGGTAGACCCGTAAAGCGACACATAAGGCTTTGAATAAGCCAATAGATTTCCAATGAGAAAGTGATTTTCCCAGTGAAAGTCTTCGAAGCGCGTAAAATTTAAATCCGCAGCACCTAATTCTTTTTTATCCTTTAGTCAAAAAATGCACTTTTCGTTGATATATGATACATACATGTAACATCTTACCAATTCGACATAAAAACATTTCCAAGCAAATATGAATTGACTTGAATAAGAATAATGTGATGCAGAGTATTCGCACTTGGTCCCTTGAACTACCTTTCATTTTTTCTTCTGAAAAAGGCAGAATTTTTGTTTGATAACTTCGATCTCTGCTTTACGAGAATGGGGGATTTTAAGCGAACCATTCATGAATAGGAATAACGAATCTGGTAAAATTCTATACAATTACAATTATGAAAAACGGAAAGATTCCCTTTAGATTCTAATCATTCCATTACATTGACACTTTCGAAAAAATGAGCATACTATGATGCTAGTATGAGGGGCGGTTGGGGAAAAGTATCTCATCGTCTAGTGTGGTTTAGGACATCTCTCTTCTAAGGAGGCAGCGGGATCTGAATTCTGGGGTAGGGCAGCAATACGAAAGGAAGTTGACTCATGTGATTACCAATAAGTCGAAATTGATTCTTCCTTGGTCGATGCCTGAGCGGTTAATGGGACGGACTGTAAATTCGTTGGCAATATGTCTACGCTGGTTCAACCTAGCTCGGCCCAAAAATTCGCCAATCTACCAAGCGATGGTATAACCCATTTGATAAATACCCCATACGAAGATAAAAGAGAATTTCATTTTATGCTAGATCCCTTTATTTCGCTGGGATTAGAAGTTCAATTGGTTAGAGCACCGCCTGTCATATGGAAGCTGTGGTTCGAGCCCGCTGTCCCGATGGATCCAATATCCAAAATGCATCAATTCACTTTTTCTTTCTATGAACTATGCTTTCTATGAACTATGCTTTCTAAGAACTATGAAAGGTGTCGGGGACCCAATTTCATTCCAGAAACAGGGAGCCTCGAACCTAAGTCTTTTTTTTTTCGCTTTTCTTTAAGTTTGTAACTAGGTGACTAATCGAAGTGAAAGGACAATCTGATAATACTTCATCAGATGATTCATTGTACAAGGAAGGCGTAAGGTAAAGTTTATAGAAAAAACAAACGGATGATAAATGAATTTTAAGGAATTTTGATGGATTATCAGAACCAAATTCATTTGATTCGGTATGGAGAAAATAACTTCCTATGTTATAATATTATACTATTCAAGTCTCGACGACAAATTTATTTGGTAGATTAGATATTGTTATTCGTGATATTATTGATCTGATTCAGAATTCATTGAGAAGTAATTCAGTCATTGAATTTATAGACGATAAGGTTTATCATCTCTAAGGGATTAAATCCTGAGTTATTGTAGAAGTAAAACCGATGAGATTATGGAAGTAAATATTCTTGCATTTATTGTTACTGCACTATTCATTCTAGTTCCTACCGCCTTTCTACTTATCATTTACATGTAAAAACCGTTAGTCAAAATGATTAATGCTATGGAATTTGAATTTGAAAATTCGATTTCGTGTCTTAACTTAAATGAAATGAGCGACTTTAATCGTCAATATTATTTGATAGTATGGTAAAAAGAAATAGATGAATCTTTCTTCACCATACTATTCACCTCTTAGTGTATATCTATTTCTTAGCCTATAAAGGCTTATAAAGTTTTTAATTTAGAATAAATTGTTTCTGTAGATCAATCTACAATTGTCTTTATATATGTGTATATGAATTCCATATATTTGTTTGAAATTCACAAAAGACCCTGATTTGCTACATCTATTCCTTCCAATCATCCGAATCCTTTCTTTCGATAGACAAAGAGGGAATCGCTGAAATATCTCTTTGATTCAAAGAGTATGCTTCATCTCATAGATTCTTCAGTTGGAGTTCAATGGGATAAATTCAGACATTTTTTATTTTGAATAGTACAAAACGAGTTTGAGAATGATCTATAAAACAAAAGCTACGCATTTATTCCTCAACTCAATTAGTAATACTTTTAGAGCCCACTTCTTCCCCACACTACGAGTGAAAGGGAAAATGTAAAGACTACCATTAAAGCAGCCCAAGGAGACTTACTATATCCATGTGAATTATGTCCCCATTCTATAAATATTAAAGGAATTTTTCCATTATTTCACTAATAATAATGGAATCAACGGTGCAGAGTCAAAAACAAAAGGATTCCGTTTGAACACTATTGAGAAATCAACCCCGATGGATTCGGATCAGATTAAACACAAGTAAGATATAAGTACATCCCAAGGAAGTGGAACATGCCGGAATACGAACAAAATAACAAAAATGCCCTCTTTCGATAAAAGTCAATTATCGATCCAATATGGACAAGATCGATTCTTTAGACATTCCCTAGTGATAGAAGGAGTCGTGGAAGTCTTGATAGCCTTCTGCCGGTTGATTTGACTATTCGAATCAAACAAAGTATCAATAGTCTGTTTCTTCTTCTCGCGGGTAATCATTCTGCGGGTTATATCAGCAGAACAGAAGAGAAGAAGAAATTGAAGTTTTTGTTTGTTGATCAGGCGACACCCAGATTTGAACTGGGGAAAAGGATTTGCAGTCCCCGCCTTACTGCTCGGCCATGTCGCCAAAATGATACAAAATAGATGAGAAAATTTTTCCGGATTACTGCATTTTTATTGTACTTGTATTTTGACTTCCTTTTCCTTAATACTTTTCCTAAAGCAAACACCCTCTTGCACTTTTGTATTTGATCCACGCCTCAATTGATTATCTCATATCTGAAAATCCACCTTGATTTTCAATAGAAAATGAGACAATTAGCATTGTGAATTTTCAGTCGACAAATTGAACCATTAACTATTTCACTTTGAATTCATGAACAATCCTGGGATTTGAATCGCCAATTTGTGTTTTACTAATAAAAATAAAAATACAAACTGAGACAGAACTAATTAGTCTTTATTTTTTCCATCAAAAACCCTTCTCCATTTCCATTATAACAAAATAGATGAGTATAAAACCCCAGAACAAAAATTGTTACACAGAGATATAGGATTTAGATATGTTGTCGATAGAATTGTCATAAAATTATCCTATCTCACTTGAATTTGGAATTTTATTTTTTTCATAGAAATTATCTTATGAGAAGCACGACCCCAGGTTGTCCCAAAATAAAAGAAAAATAAAAGAGAAGTTGGTAGTCGAGCTATCTGTGTGTTTACTAAATGCAAACCGTCTTCTACTCAAAAAATCAAAAAGTAAAGCTACAAAATATCTCTTCTCTACGAATCGTTTTTTCCCAATGCAATCCCTAACATAAGCAAACGCTGTGAAGGGCTATATCTATCCAACCAACTATTTTTCTCAAATTCGAATATGTAATATCCTAATAATGGTAGAATTTGAATAATTTTATTAAGGCTATTCTATCCAAAATCCTACGACTTTCTTACTATTTCTTAATATCTTAATAAGTCTAAGTAACGGAATTCTATTTCGAGGACTATTTTCAATTCCTTTCTGTTTGGATCTTCAAAACTTTCCATTTAAGCAGAAAATTCTCTTTATTCCTGCGTTCATATGTAGTTGGTACATTTCATGCCAATATAGGCAGTTGGGTAAAATTTCATGTGATTCAGTAAACAGAACAGAATAGAAATTCCATCAGTGCTAGATCGTCGATCTAATTGATGAAGAATGTGCTTACTACTTAATAATAGAATATAATAGAATGGGATTTTTAGAAATGGAAATGCAAAATGCTGGGGGTAAATGAGGAATGTCTACAATACCTGGATTTAATCAGATCCAATTTGAAGGATTTTGTAGGTTCATTGATCAGGGTTTGACAGAAGAACTTTCTAAGTTTCCAAAAATAGAAGATACAGATCAAGAAATCGAATTTCAATTATTTGTGGAAAGATATCAATTGGTAGAACCATTGATAAAGGAAAGAAATGCTGCATGAATCACTCACCTATTCTTCGGAATTATATGTATCCGCAGGATTAATTTGGAAAACCTGTAAGGATATGCAAGAACAAACTATTTTGATTGAAACATTCCTCTAATGAATTCCCTGGGAACCTTTATAATAAATGGAATATATCGAATTGTAATCAATCAAATACTGCAAAGTCCTGGTATTTATTACTGGTCAGAATTGGACCATAATGGGATTTTGGTCTATACCGGCACCATAATATCAGATTGGGGAGGAAGATCAGAATTAGAGATTGATAGAAAAGCAAGAATATGGGTCGCGTGAGTAGGAAACAAAAATATCTATTCTAGTTCTATCATCAGCTATGGGTCTGAATCTAAGAGAAATTTAGACAATGTTTATTATCCTGAAATTTTTTTGTCTTTCTGAACGATAAGGAGAGAAAAAATGGGATCAAAAGAAATGCCATTTTGGAGTTTTATCAACAATTTGCTTGTGTTTATGGGGATCCGGTATTTTCTGAATCCTTATGTAAGGAATTACAAAAGAAGTTCTTCAACAAAGATGAATTAGAAGGATTGGTCGACGAAATATGAACCGAAGGTTGAACCTTGATATACCCCAGAATAATAGATTTTGTTACCACGAGACCTATTGGCAGCCGCCGATTATTTGATCGGACTCCAATTTGGAATGGGTACACTTGACGATATGAATCATTTGAAAATAAGCGCATCTGTTCTGTAGCGGATCTTTACAAGATCAATTCGGATTATCTCTGGTTCGTTTAGAAAATGTGGTTCGAGCAACTATATGTGGAGCCGTTCGCCATAAATTAATACCAACCTCAGAATTTGGTAACCTCAACTGCATTAACAACCACTTATGAATCTTTTTTGGTTTACACCTTATCTCAAGTTTTAGATCGAACAAATCCATTGACACAAATAGTTCATGGACGAAAATTGAGTTATTTAGGTCCTGAGGACTGACAGGACGAACTGCTAGTTTTCGGATACGAGATATCCATCCTAGTCACTATGGTCGTATTTGCCCAATTGACACATCGGAGGAATCAATGTTGACTTATTGGATCCTGAGCAATTCATGTGAGGATGGGTCATTGGGGATCTCTAGAAAGCCCGTTTTATGAAATTGCAGAGAGATCAACAGGGTTACGACTGCTTTATTTATCGCCAGGTAGAGATGAATACTATATGTTAGCGACAGGAAATTCTTTGGCGTTGAGTCGGGATATTCTGAAGAGCAGGTTGTTCCAGCCTGATACCGTCAAGAATTTCTGACTATTGCGTGGGAACAGGTTCATCTTCGAAGTATTTTTCCTTCCAATATTTTTCTATTAGCTTCCTCATTCCTTTTATTGAACATAATGATGCAAATAGGGCCTTAATGAGTTCTAATATGCAACGTCAGGCAGTTCCGCTTTCTCGGTCCGAGAAATGCATTGTTGGGACTGTTGGAAACGACAAGCAGCTCTAGATTCCGGGTTTGCTATAGCCGAAGGCGGGGAAGATCATTTCCATATATAATGACAAGATCCTTTTTTCTTGGGAATGGAGATACTCTAAGAATTCCATTAGTTATGTATCAACGTTCCAACAAAAATACTTGTATGCATCAAAACCCTGGGTTCAGCAGGGTAAATGGATTAAAAGGACAAATTCTAGCAGATGGTGCTGCTACGGTTGGTAAGAACTTGCTTTGGGGAAAAACGTATTAGTAGTTTATATGCCGTGGGAAGGTTACAATTTTGAAGATGCAGTACTAATTTGTGAGCGTTTGGTATATGAAGATGTTTATACTTCTTTTCACATACGGAAATATGAGATTCAGACTCATGTGACAAGCCAAGGCCCTGAAAGGATCACTAACCAAATACCACATTTAGAAGGCCATTTACTTGCAATTTAGACAAAATGGAATTGTGATGTTGGGATCTTAGTAGAGAGACGGGATATTTTAGTAGGTAAATTAACGCCCCAAGTGGTAAAAGAATCTTCGTATGCCCCCGAAGACAGATTGTTACGGGCCATACTTGGCATTCAGGTCTCTACTTCAAAAGAAACTTGTTTAAAACTACCTGTAGGTGGTAGGGGTTATTGATGGAGGTGGATCCAGAAAAGGAGGTTCCAGTTCTAATCCAGAAACAATTGTATATATTTCACAGAAACGTGAAATCAAAGTAGGCGATAAAGAAGGGAAGGCACGGAAATAAAGGTATCATTTCCAAAATTTTGCCTAGACAAGATATGCCTTATCTGCAAGACGGAAGACCTGTTGATATGGTCTTCAACCCATTAGGAGTACCTTCACGAATGAATGTAGGCCAGATATTTGAATGTTCTCTCGGTTGGCAGGATTCACAGATAGACACTATCGAATAGCGCCTTTTGATGAGAGATATGAACAAGAAGCTTGAGAAAACTAGTCTTTTCTGAATTATATGAAGCCAGCAAGCAAACAGCGAATCTGTGGGTATTTGAACCTGAGTATCCAGGAAAGCAGAATATTTGATGGAAGGACGGGGAGTCCTTTGACCAACCTGTTATAATAGGAAAGTTTTATATCTTGAAATTAATTCATCAAGTTGATGATAAAATTCATGGACGTTCTAGTGGACATTATGGACTTGTTACACAACAACCCTTAGGGAAGGGCAAAACAAGGGGACAACGAGTAGGAGAAATGGAGGTTTGGGCTCTAGAAGGATTTGGTGTTGCTCATATTTTACAAGAGATGCTTACTTATAAATCGGATCATATTAGAGCACGCCAAGAAGTACTTGGTACTACGATCGTTGAGGAACAATACCTAGTCCTGAGGATGCTCCAGAATCCTTTCGGTTGCTCGTTCGAGAACTACGATCTTTAGCTCTGGAACTGAATCATTTCCTTGTATCTGAGAAAACTTTCAGATTAATCGGAAGGAAGCTTAATCGGAATGAATCATAATTTTCTTCTATGATCGATCGGTATAAACATCAACAGCTACGAATTGGATTAGTTTCTCCTCAACAAATAAGCGCTTAAATACTAAAATCCTGCCTAATGGAGAGGTGGTTGAGAGGTGACAAACCCTATACTTTTCATTACAAAACCAATAAACCGGAAAAAGATGGATTATTTTGTGAAAGAATTTTGGGCCTATTAAAAGTGGAATTTGTGCTTGTGGAAATTATCGAGTAATCGCAAATGAAAAGAAGACCTGAAATTTTGTGAACAATGCGGAGTCGAATTTATGGATTCATGGATACGAAGATATCAAATGGGCTACATCAAACTCGCATGCCCAATAACCCACGTGTGGTATTTAAAACGTCTTCCTAGTTCTATTGCGAATCTTTAGATAAACCTCTTAAAGAATTAGAGGCCTAGTCTACTGCGATGTGTGATTTGATCCAAATTTTGATTTTACAGATTCGAATGAGAAACTGTCATCCCAGTCAATCCAATTGGGATGCCCTGGATCTGACATGTGACTTGGCAAGAGTAACATGAAGCTCAGAATTAGGATGTAGGCAATACTCCCTAATCAAAAGGGAATTGATCCATGGTCGATTTTGGAACAAATAAATACCCATTTTGATTTCTACCTCGTAAAAACACTTTTGTTTTGTGTAATTAACCATTTACTTTCTTTTAGAAAGAAATGATGTTCAAGCAAATATGTCATGGTTACAGGAGTCTATTCATCGCGTATAGGCTTTAAGGGAATCGGATAACCATCGAGACAAAATCAGACCTAACAGATTGAACGGAACAATAGATAGACAAGTAAATCCTTATGAATTCCAAGGTATTTCATTATTTCATTCTAATTAACAATTAAGAGATTCATCGTTTGGAGGAAGTAGACTACTCAAGAATTTCACATTCATTATGTCGTAAATGAATAACGAATTAAGCAAATCAATAAAAGAAAAGAAGGCGGAATCCATGAAAGCTTGCTTGGTCTTCACTGGGAACTTGAGTACGGAGTAGATCTTTGTTTGGGGGTTTTCTAGAATTTGAAAGCGAGAACTCCTTTCTTTAGAGTTAGTGTAACTATTTGAGCCGGATGAAAGGAAACTTTCACGTCCGATTTTGAAGGGGAGATCTTATAGGATCCTATCCCAATTTTTCTTTTGTTAGGCCCATAACGAAAAACCCACTTTCTTGCGATTACGAGGTTTATTCGAATATGAAATACAATCTTGGAAATACAGCATTCCTCTTTTTTACTACCTGAGGCTTTGATACATTTCTGAAATCGAGAAATCTCTACCGGTGCGGGGCTATTCAAGAACAATTAGCCGATCTAGATTTACGAATTATTCTAGATAATTCTTTGGTAGAATGGAAAGAATTAGGGGAAGAAGGACCCACAGGAAATGAATGGGAAGATCAAAAGGTTGGAAGAAGAAGGATTTTTGGTTAGACGCATGGAATTAGCTAAGCATTTTATTCAAACCAATATAGAACCAGAATGGATGGTTTTGTGTTTATTACCAGTCCTTCCTCCTGAGTTAAGACCCATTGTTCAGATAGATGGGGTAAATTAATGAGCTCGGATATTAATGAACTCTATCGAAGAGTTATCTATCGAAACAATACTCACCGATCTATTAACAACAAGTAGGTTTACGCCTGGCGAATTAATAATGTGTCAGGAGAAATTAGTCCAAGAAGCCGTGGATACACTTCTTGATAATGGAACTGGGGCAAACTGATGAGGAACAGTCATAATCAAGTTTATGTCATTTTCCGATGTAATTGAAGGCAAAGAGGGAAGATTTCGCGAGACTCTGCTTGGCAAACGGGTCGATTATTCAGGTCGTTCCGTCATTGTCGTAGGTCCTTCGCTTTCATTACATCAATGTGGATTACCCCACGAAATCGCAATCGAGCTTTTCCAGACATTTGTAATTCGTGGTCTAATTAGACAACATCTTGCTTCGAACATAGGAGTTGCTAAGAGTCAAATTCGGGAAAAAGAACCTATTGTATGGGAAATACTTCAAGAAGTTATGCAGGGGCATCCTGTATTGCTGAATAGAGCACCCACCCTGCATAAATTAGGCATACAGGCATTCCAGCCTGTTTTAGTGGAAGGCGTGCTATTTGTTTACACCCATTAGTTTGTAAGGGATTCAATGCAGATTTTGATGGGGATCAAATGGCTGTTCATGTACCTTTATCTTTGGAGGCTCAAGGAGGCCTGTTTACTTATGTTTTCTCAGATGAATCTTTTGTCTCCAGCTATAGGCGATCCCATTTCCGTACCAACGCAAGATATGCTTATTGACTCTATGTATTAACGAGCGAATCGTCGAGGTATTTGTGTAAATAGGTATAATCCATGGAATCGACTAAACTATCAAAATAAAAGAAGTGACAATAAGAACCCTAACTATACGAAAGAGCCTTTTTTCTAATTCGTATGATGTAATTGGAGCTTATCGGCAGAAACGAATCCATTTAGCTAGTCCTTTGTGGCTCCGGTGGCGATTAGATCAACGCATTATTTCTTCAAGTGAAACTCCTATCGAAGTTCACTATGAATCCTTAGGCACTTATTATGAGATTTATGGACACTATCTAATAGTCAGAAGTCTAAAAAGAAATTCATTTTCTATACATTCGAACGACCTTTGTTCAAATTTCACTTTATCGAGAAAACGAAGAATCAATACAGGGGTTTTCACATGCCCGTTCTACTGGTACCTAACCATGCTAAGTAAAACTTCGAGACTAGTACGAATTCAGATACGAATTCAGATTTCTTTATTTATTTCATACAAGTCGCACTATAGGTCAACCCAAGAGTCATCCTTCTTGTCTTCTTCTTCTTCTTTTCCTTTGTTCCAGGAATTAGAAAGATAGTTGGAACACCAACAGGCATAATTGAAAGGAAAACAAAGATAGTTGTGGAACACCCACTTTGGTGTGGAAACGTAAGAATTTTATTGTCGTTATAATATTTCAACTGGGCCTGAAGTTACAGAATTGATACACGAATCAAGATCGAGAAAAGGAAGTTTTCCAACCACTAACTCAAACCCCATTGTGGAATCCGACTCAGCAGAATAGGAGGTACTTGTGGCAGAACGTGCCAATCTGGTATTTCACAATAAAGTGATAAACGGCACTGCCATAAAAGGCCTTATTAGTCAATTAATAGATCACTTCGGAATGGCATATACATCACACATCCTGGATCAAGTAAAGACTCTGGGTTTTCAACAAGCTACTTACATCCATTTCATTAGAATTGATGATCTTTAACAATACCTCGAAGAGATGGCTAGTTCAAGACGCTGAACAACAAAGTTTGATTTTGGAAAAACATCATCATTATGGGAATGTACACGCGGTAGAAAATTACGACAATCAATTGAAATATGGTACGCCACAAGTGAATATTTGCGACAAGAAATGAATCCTAATTTTAGGATGACTGACCCTTTAATCCAGTTCATATAATGTCTTTTCGGGAGCTAGAGGAAATGCATCTCAGGTCCATCAATTAGTAGGTATGGGGATTAATGTCGGACCTCAGGGCAAATGATTGATTTACTGATTCAAAGCAATTTACGCGAGGGCTTTCTTTAACCGAATATATAATTTCTTGCTACGGAGCCCGTAAAGGGTTGTGGATACTGCTGTACGAACATCTGATGCTGGATATCTCACGCGAAGACTTGTTGAAGTAGTTCAACACATTGTTGTACGTCGAACGGATTGCAGCACCATGCGTGGTATTTCTGTGAGTACTCAGAATGGGATGATGCCAGAAAGGATTTTGATCCAAACATTAATCGGTCGTATTGGCCGATAATATATATATGGGTACGCGATGTATTGCCACTGAAATCAAGACATTGGGATTGGACTTGTAAATCGATTCATAACCCTTCGAGCCCAACCATTAGCTCTTCGAACTCCTTTTACTTGTAGGAGTTCGTCTTGGATCTGTCAATTATGTTATGGCTGGAGTCCTGCTCATGGCGACCTCGTTGAATTGGGAGAGGCTGGTATTATTGCAGGCCAATCGATTGGAGAACCAGGTACCAATTAACATTAAGAACTTTTCATACCGGCGGAGTATTCACGGGGGTACTGCAGAACATGCGATCTCCTCGAATGGAAAAATCAAATTCAATGAGGGTTTGGTTCATCCGACGCGTACACGCCACGGACATCCTGCATTTCTATGTTCTATAGACTTGTATGTAACTATTGAGAGTGAAGATCTTCGACATAATGTCAAAATTCCACCCCAAAGTTTTCTTTTAGTTCAAAACAATCAATATGTAGAATCAGAACAGGTGATTGCTGAGATTCGGGAACATTCACTTTGAATTTTAAAGAGAAGGTTCGAAAACATATTTATTCTGACTCAGACGGAGAGATGCACTGGAGCACCGATGTGTATCATGCACCTGAATTTACATACGGAATGTTCATCTATTACCAAAACAAGTCATTTATGGATATTATTAGGAGAGCCGTGCAGATCGAGTCTGGTCTCACTTTCACTCCACAAGGATCAAGATCAAATAAGTGCGCATTCTCATTCTGTCAAGAAAGATCTACTTCTAATCTCTCAAGACTGCATGATCCGTTGAAGAAAAACTTTACTTCGGATTGTTCGGATAAAAAGAAGGTAGGATTCCTGATTATTCAGACCTTAGTCGAATTCTATGTACTGTCCTTGTAATCTCATAGATCCGACTACTCTCTACCAGAATTCGGATTTATTCTCAAAGAGGCGAAAAATAGATTCATCATTTCACTCCAACCCAGTTTACTCCAACTCCTTCAAAACGCGAGAACGAATTATGGCCCTTCGGGTATTTTGATTAAAATACCCATCAATGCAATTTTCGTAGAAATAGTATTCTTGGATATTTGACGATCCGCGATACAGAAGAAAGAGCTCGGGCATTACTAAATATGGAACTCTAGAAATGCATTCAATCGTCAAAAAAGAGGATTTCATTGAGTATCGAGGAGGCAAGCCAAAATACCAAATGAAAGTAGATCGGTTTTTTCATTCTGAGGAAGTGCATATCTTACCCGGATCTTCTTTCATAATGGTACGGAACAATAGTATTGTTGGGGTAGATACACAAATTACTTTAAATATAAGAAGCCGAGTGGGCGGTTAGTCCGAGTGGAGAGAAAAAAAGAATTGAACTTAAAATATTTTCTGGAGATATCCATTTTCCCAGAGAGACGGATAAGATATCCTGACATAGGGCGCTTTGATACCACCAGGAGAAAGAAACCAAATTCCAAGGAATCTAAAAGTGGACAAATTGATCTATGTGCAACGGATCACACCTAGCAAGAAAAGTATTTTGCTTTGGTTCGTCCTGTCGTAACATATGAAATAACGGACGGTATAAATTTAGCAGCGCTTTTCCCCGGATCTTTTGCAGCAATGGGATAATGCAACTTCGCGTTGTCAATTATATCCTTTATGGAAATGGTAAACTAATTCGAGGAATTTCTGATACAAATATTCAATTAGTTCGACTTGTTTAGTATTGAATTGGGACGAAGACAAAAAATTCTTCGAGTCAAGAAGCCCGTGCTTCCTTTGTTGAAATAACGACAAACGGTTTAATTCGACATTTCTAAGAATCGATTTGGTAAAACCCCTAGTTCATATATCGGAAAAGGAATGCTACATCAGTCTCTGGCTTGCCTCTACTAATAGAAATGCATCAGATTGCACAAATATCAATCCGTTTTCGATTTATTCCGAGACAAGAATTCAACAAACCTCAGATCCCAATCAAAGAACTATTCATATGTTGTTGAATCAAAATACGGGACTCGAGTCGTCGATCATTTTGTCATCATCCAATTGTTTTCGGTGGGTCGATTCAACGATGTAAACTATTACAACGGGATAAAGAATCAATTCCAATTCCAAAAGATCCTCGAATTCCAATTACGAATTGCTGGGCCTTTAGGAACCACTTTTCAAATTGCGAATCTTTATACATTTTTCCATTTAATAACTCATAATCCAATCTTGCTAAATAACGTTGAAAATTTGAAAAGATTTTCAAGTCAGTAAATACTATTTACTGGATGAAAATGCGAAAATTGATAACCCTGATCCATTCAGTACCATTCTTTTAAATTGAATTGGTATTTGCTCGATCCTAATTATTGTGAAGAAACATCTACAATAATGAGTCTTGGGCAGTTGATTTGTGAAAATATATGTAGAACAAAAATGCACCGCGCTTAAAATCAGGTCGTTATACTTGTTCAAGTTGACTTGTA
The DNA here is from genome assembly GCA_026545765.1 of Plantago major. Taxonomy (NCBI): domain Eukaryota; kingdom Viridiplantae; phylum Streptophyta; class Magnoliopsida; order Lamiales; family Plantaginaceae; genus Plantago; species Plantago major. The sequence continues at coordinate 247,374 of JAIFAC010000022.1, read as the reverse complement.
GTAATACGATCAGCTGTTTTATTTGGCCACCCGGGAGCAACTGTTCATGGCCATTATGGGCAAATCCTGCACGAAGGTGATACTTTCATTACATTTATATATGAAAAATCAAGATCTGGTGATATAACCCAAGGGCTTCCAAAAGTAGAACAGGTGTTAGAAGTGCGTTCGATTGATTCAATATCGATGAATCTAGAAAGAGGGTTGAGCGTTGGAATGAACGTATACTAAGAATTCTTGGAATGCCATGGGCATTCTTGATTGGTGCTGAGCTAACTATAGTCCAAAGCCGTATCTCTTTGGTTAATAAGATCCAAAAGGTTTATCGATCCCAGGGTACAGATTCATACAGGCATATAGAAATTATTGTACGTCAAATAACATCAAAAGTCTTGATTTCAGAAGATGGAATGTCTAATGTTTTTCGCCCGGAGAACTAGTTGGATTGTTGCGAGCGGAACGAGGGGCGCGCATTGAAGAAGCAGTTTGTTACCGAGCCACCTTATTGGAATAACTCGAGCAGCTCAATACTCAAAGTTTCATATCTGAAGCGAGTTTTCAAGAAACGGCTCGGGTTTTAGTAAAAGCAGCCTCCGGGGTCGAGTCGATTGGTTAAAAGGATTGAAAGAGAACGTTGTTTTGGGGTATGATACCCGCCGGGACCGGATTGAAGGGATTAGTGCCCCGTCAAAACAACAAAAAGAGCCCTTTGGAAACAAAAAGAAAACAATCTATTCGAGGGGAAATGGGAGATATTTTGTTTCACTACTGAAAGTGGGTTGATTCTTTTCTTTCAAAGAATTTGGATGATACATCAGAACTTTATGGGATTTAATGATTCCTAAAGGCGGATTCATCTTTTTTTTTTACTTACTATCGGTATTTGGGACAGTCATTTAGGTTGGTAATAAAAATAAGGAATAGAAAAGACTAATGGCTTATTCATATATCTATGCCAATCTACGATAGACGTGAAGGTTCCATCGAACAATTCTTTATTTCCGTTCAGGGTTCCCGTCGCCTTTTGGAAAAAGGGGGGTGGGGAGAAATGACCAGAAGATATTGGAACATCAACTTGGAAGAGATGCTAAAGGGGTTCATTTGGGCCATGAGCCTAGGAAATGGAATCTTAAATGGCACCTTATATCTCGGCAAAGCGTAAAGGTATTCATATTACAAATCTTACTAGAACTGCTCGTTTTTATCTGAAGCCTGTGATTTGGTTTTGGTGCAGCAAGTAGGGAAAACAATTCTTAATTGTTGGGACCAAAAAAAGCAGCTGATTTAGTAGCATGGGCTGCAATAAGGGCCCGGTGTCATTGTGTTACTAAAAATGGCTCGGCGGTATGTTAACGAATTGGTCCACTACAGAAACGAGACTTCATAAGTTCAGGACTTGAGAATGAAATAAAAACGGGAAGACTCAACTGTCTTCCTAAAAGAGATGCGGCTATGTTGAAAAGACAACTATTTCGCTTACAAACCTATTCAAGGGATTAAATATATGACAGGATTACCTGATATTGTGATCATCGTCGATCAGCATGAAGAATATACCGCCCTGCGGGAGTGTATCACTTTAGAATTCCAACAATTTGTTTAATCGATACAAATTGTGATCCCGATCTTGCAGATATTTCAATTCCGGCGAATGATGACGCTATATCCTCAATCCGATTAATTCTTAACAAATTAGTATTTGCGATTTGTGAGGGTCGTTCTAGTTCTAGCTATAGAAGAAATCCTTGATTAATAATAAGATAAAATCAATAAGTTTTACTTAGAAAATACAATAGATTTATAGAATCGATTATTTTTTATGAATTTCTAAAAATAGATAAAAAAACTGGGAATACTATGGAATTAGTTAGTATTCAAACTATCAGTTGGTATTCGAAATACCCCATTCCAGTAGATAAAGAGATGGTTGAATCAAAATAATTTTGTTTAAAGTTCGATTTTTTCAGAGGGCAATATGGATGTGCTATCATGTTCCATCAACACACTAAAAGGCTTATACGAGATATCCGGTGTGGAAGTAGGTCAACATTTCTATTGGAAAATAGGGATTTCCAAGTCCACGGACAAGTACTTATTACCTATTGGGTTGTAATTTCTATCTTATTAGGTTCAGCTACTATAGCTGTTCGGAACCCACAAACCATTCCGACTGGGGGTCAGAATTTCTTCGAATATGTTCTTGAGTTCATTCGAGATGTGAGTAAAACTCAAATTGGAGAAGAATACGGCCCTTGGGTTCCTTTTATTGAACCTTGTTTCTATTTATTTTGTTTCGAATTGGTCAGGAGCTCTTTACCTTGGAAAATCATAGAATTACCTCATGGAGAGTTGTGCGCACCTTCGAATGATATCCATACTACAGTTGCTTTGGCTTTTCTCACGTCAGCGGCCTATTTCTATGCAGGTCTTTCCAAAAGGATTCAGTTATTTCGGGAAATATATTCAACCAACCCCAATCCTTTTACCCATTAACATCTTAGAAGATTTCACAAAACCCTATCACTCAGTTTTCGACTTTTCGGGAATATCTTAGCGGATGAATTAGTCGTTGTTGTTCTTGTTTCTTTAGTACCTTTAGTGGTTCCTATCCCGTCATGTTCCTTGGATTATTTACAAGTGGTATTCAAGCTCTTATTTTGCAACTTTAGCCGCTTATATAGGCGAATCCATGGAGGCCATCATTGAAATAGTCTTTTTTTTTAGCTTATCGCAAAGCAATGTATGCGGTTCAAGATGATTGACTTAAGGAATAGAAATAGATCAAATTAAGAACAAAAATCAAAATTTCGATATTAATTAGAGAGTTCAAAAGGGGAAAGAGATCTAACAGATATTTTCCCAAAACTCTCCTTTCCTCGACGAATATTCACCTTATATTCTATTGGTCAGCCAACCTTCTTATTCAAATCAAATAAGAATTTTGAATAGAAGATATAACCATTTATGCCGTGTGATAAAATGTAATTATCTAAAAAAAAGGAAATACGAGTCGACTTTGATTCTACTTTACAGTAGATTTTCACAATTGACCAAAAGAATTACTAAATAATAAACCAAATTGCATGAACTTAGATCAAGGAAATAATGAGATTTCTACGAATAATTCGCGCGAATCTTTTTTTTCTGTAGTTGGTTAAAATAAAATAATGATAAAGAAATGGAAGGAGAAAAAGTTACAAAAGGATTACTAAAAAATGGATTGATTCTCTAATACGATCGAAACGAATGGTTTACATTAGATAAGAAAGACATGTATATGTGATAGTAGATATTGACTAGTTATCTAGAAATTAAAGATTGACCTACTACTTGTCTACTTGTGGGTTCCGGTCGAAGTATCCTTTCATACTGTTGTAGCTGTGAATTGGCTGAATAAACAGATAAAATAAAGATAAATAAATTGAAAATGGAAATAATAGTTCGGAACCAAGAAAGGGAAGAACGAAAGTTGTATGGATTTCCCAAAACTCTGTGGATAGAAACAAAAAGAGAAATCGAAGGAGTTTTGACAATTCAATAATAGAATAGTATTACTTAAATTCGAAGTTCGTAGTTACTTCGACTGGATGAATCCTATCAATGGAATAATTAAGTCATAATTCATTGATTGATTGTATCATTAACTATTTTTGTTGGTATGAGGAACTTATCATGAATCCACTGATTTCGCCGCTTCCGTTATTGCTGCTGGATTGGCTGTAGGCTTGCTTTATTGGACCTGGCGTTGGTCAAGGGACTGCTGCAGGTCAAGCTGTAGAGGGTATCGCGAGACAGCCTGAGGCAGAGGGAAAAATACGAGGTACTTATTGCTTAGTCTAGCTTTATGGAAGCTTTAACCATTTATGGATTGGTTGTAGCATTAGCACTTTTATTTGCGAATCCTTTTGTTTAATTTTACAAATAAAAAATACCTATTTTATTGCCCTGGACCTGTCCTTTGCTTTTCAAATTAGATCCAAATTTCACTCATACAATTCCTTATTCGTTGATAAAATAACCTACGGAAGGGTTGATTTGCAGATGAGGAATTAGCAGACCTCACTTTCATCCTTCCTGTCCGTAGTCCAAAGGAAATTCTTTCAGGTCTTGCAACAATCAAGGATAGTTCATACTTTATAACTCTAGTATTTTGACTCGATTTCAAAAAGAAAAGAATAAATAAAACAGAGGCGCAAGGTGATCAAAAATAACTCTGATCGATTTTTAGTCTATCTATAAGAGGAGATTATATGAAAATGTAACCGATTCTTTCCTTTGGGCCACTGGCTGCCTGCTGGGAGTTTCTGGATTGAATACTGATATTTTAGCAACAAATCCAATAAATCTAAGTGTAGTGATTGGTATTGATCTTTTTGGAAAGGAGTGTGTGAGTTGTTTATTTCAAGAATAAGCTGATCCAACTAGCTGTAATTTTTCCACTATAACTCGGAAAGGAGGCATGATCTCGCGAATTACTTAAGAAATTCTATGTAAGAACCACAGCATTTCGTGATTCATTGGCAAATTGACTTTGATTCTCTAACAACCAAGAAGGGCTGTTAAGATGGTTAAAACAAACTGTTTGAAGTCTAGACGCGGCAGTATGGTACTCTTTCTACCACTATGTTAATAGAGTATGTTAATAGAGAGGCGGTTTTCTTTGAAAGATAAAGAAACCTTTTATCGATATAGAACACTCATCTCGATAAAATGATTTGAGCTACCTATCTATTTGAAAAGAAAATGGACATTTGCTGAATCGACGACCTATGCCTTATGTATATAATGTATATAAGTAAGAAGAATTTTGATTTGAACTGAAGAAAAAAAAACAACTTGCTGACAATTCCATGTTTTTGATTTTGTCAGAAGAGTCCACCAAGTATTTTGGTTTTGCATTAGATTTGTTTTTTTCAAATTTTTGACTAGGAATAAAGAAGGAGGATAGGCTCATTACATTCATAAAAAAGCTATGAGAATTTATCCTAAGTAATTGAGCGTGAGAGCCAAATGAATGGAAAGATTCATGTTTGGTTCAAGGATTATGGAAGTTTTAAAATGAACGAAAAGGTAATCTACTTTCATTAAGTGATTTATTAGATAATCGAAAACAGAGGATTTTGAATACTATTCGAAATTCAGAAGAACTGCGTGGGAGCCATTGAACAACTGGAAAGCTCGACTTGCTTACGGAAAGCCGAAATGGAAGCAGATCAGTTTCGGGTGAATGGATATTCTGAGATAGAGCAAGAAAACGGAATTTGATTAATTCAACTTATAAGACTTGGAACAATTAGACAATTCCAAAAACGAAACGATTCAGTTTGAACAGCAAAGGCGATTAATCAAGTCCGACAACGGGTTTTCCAACAAGCCTTACGAGGAGCTCTAGAACTCTGAATAGTTCTTTGAACAACGAATTACATTTCCGTACAATTAGTACCAATATTGCATGTTGGGGCGATGAAAGAAATAACCGATTAGTCTTTCTACTTAGGCATTATTTTTTCTTTTCAAAAAATGAAGAAAACTCATGGTAACCTCCGAGCAGACGAAATTAGTAATATTATCCGTGAACGTATTGAACAATATAATAGAGAAGTCAAGATTGTAAATACCGGTACCGTACTTCAAGTGGGCGATGGTATTGCTCGTATTCATGGTCTTGATGAAGTAATGGCTGGTGAATTAGTTGAATTTGAAGAAGGTACAGTAGGTATTGCTCTGAATTTGGAATCAACTAATGTCGGTGTTGTATTAATGGGTGATGGGTTGATGATACAAGAAGGAAGTTCTGTAAAGCAACAGGAAGAATTGCGCAGATACCGGTGAGTGAGGCTTATTTGGGTCGTGTTATAAATGCCTTGGCTAAACCTATTGATGGTAGGGTGAAATTTCGCTTGAATCTCGATTAATTGAATCTCCGGCTCCTGGTATTATTTCACGACGTTCCGTATATGAGCCTCTTCAAACCGGGCTTATTGCGATCGATTCGATGATCCCTATAGGACGCGGTCAGCGAGAATTAATTATTGGGGACAGACAGACCGGTAAGACAGCAGTAGCTACAGATACGATTCTCAACCAACAAGGTCAAAATGTAATATGTGTTTATGTAGCTATTGGGCAAAGGGCATCTTCTGTCGCTCAGGTAGTAAATACTTTACAAGAAAGGGAGCTATGGAATATACTATTGTGGTAGCCGAAATGGCGGATTCCCTGCTACATTACAATATCTCGCTCCTTATACAGGAGCCGCTTTGGCTGAGTATTTATACCGTAAACAACACACTTTAATCATTTATGATGATCCTCCAACAAGCCCAAGCTTATCGCCAAATGTCTCTTCTATTACGAAGACCGCCTGGTCGCGAAGCTTATCCAGGGATGTTTTTATTTGCATTCAAGACTTTGGAAAGAGCTGCTAAATTAAGTTCTAGTTTAGGTGAAGGAAGTATGACCGCCTTACCAATAGTTGAAACTCAATCGGGAGATGTTTCCGCTTATATTCCTACTAATGTAATTTCCATTACGGATGGACAAATCTTTTTATCCGCTGATCTATTCAATGCTGGAATCAGACCTGCTATTAATGTGGGTATATCCGTTTCAATAGTGGGGTCTGCGGCTCAAATGAAAGCAATGAAACAAGTAGCTGAAAATTAAAATTGAACTGGCGCAATTTGTAGAATTAGAAGCCTTTGCACAATTTGCGTCAGATCTTGATAAAGCCACCCAGAATCAATTGGCAAGAGGTCAACGATTACGTGAATTACTTAAACAATCCCAATCAGCCCCTCTCGCAGTAGAAGAACAGGTAATCACTATTTTTACCGGAACAAATGGGTATCTTGATTCATTAGAAATTGGACAGGTAAGGAAATTTCTTGTTGAATTACGTACTTACTTAAAAACCAATAAGCCTGAGTTCCAAGAAATCATATCTTCTACTAAGACATTTACGGAGGAAGCACATGCCATTTTGAAAGAAGCCATTCAGGAACAAACGGACCGCTTTCTACTTCAGGAACAAGCCTAAATAAATTACTCACTTTTATCTTAACCAAGAAGTCAAGCGTCTCGGATTCCAATTGTGCAAAAAGCATTTCTTACTATGGAAATACAAAATAGATGGAAAAATTATGTCCAATAGGATTTGAACCTATACCAAAGGTTTAGAAGACCTCTGTCCCATCCATTAGACAATGGACGCAATTCATACCGATTTTTCCTATTCTTGTTTGATTGAAAACAAAGAATAGGATTGTATATGAGAAAATTTTTGGAATTCTATATTCAATGATTCATTAATCCGAATCATAACTATATTATCTATATAGTTATATGAAATGAATAGAAGCTCTGACAGAATATTTGGAAAAGGGGAAATAAGCGGTAGCGGGAATCGAACCCGCATCGTTAGCTTGAAGGTTAGGGGTTATAGTCGACGTCAATTCAGCCTTTGACGTCTCTAATTCAAAACCGAACATGAAACTTTTGTTTCATTCGGCTCTTTATGGAAATGGAAATGAGTAAATTTAGATGTAAGATGTGAACAAAATTATACCCATAACACCTACGTCAGCTTTTGCCCGAATACAAACAAAATGAATCGCTTTAGATGATCCTTCTAGAAGAAGGAATTCTAATAATCCTTCTAGTTCCTTCGTTCTCATTTCTATTTGAAAGGATCCTAAGGAAAGGGTTTTGTTTTCCACTGAGCTGTAACAATATGCCGATGCCTCTAGTAAACCAAAGTCATCGTTGAGTAGCTATTTTGCTTCCGTTTATTTCTTTAAGAAAAGAAAAGGGAAGATTTAGTTACGATTAGAAATTGACTTTCTAGCTTGATCCATGGATCCTTTACTCATACTTATTCGATTGGAAGTCTAGATCCAACTGAAAATTCTGTTTCGCAATTTCATCATCCAACCTTTCCCTTTATAAATAAAAGAAACTCGTGGATACAAATTACGAGAATGTGTACTTTTTCTCGAATTTCTATTTGAGAGGTAAAGGATTCAATCCCTTTAAGAAATAAAGTTTTTGATCGGAATATGGAATAAAACCGAAAGACCCTTTAACTTTTAAAGGGTTAATAGAACGAGTCACACTTTTACCACTAAACTATACCCGCTACAATATGATTATTGTATACAAACGGACCTTTTGTCGACCAAGAGAATTTCGAACGGATCGTCAAAGAATCATCAAAAAACAAGAGTGTTGAGCTTTGTCGAGGGAGATCAAAATGGACTAAGTTTTAATAGATACGAATCACTAAAACACTAAAAAATGAATTAGAAGACTCAACAATGTTTTTTTAGTTCGAAAATGAAAATCGAACAATAATAAAGAATGTAAATAGGTTTTCTTCTTTATTGTTCTTGCTTTAAGCTAAAAGATTCAATTGAATAAATTGAATAAAATTTTCAAATCATATGTAAGAGAAAATTCTTTATTTCCAATTTGTTGAACAAAAGGGCCCGGTCTGGTCAGTATCCAGCCGGGCCATCAGAAAGGGAAGGCCTTTCGAACAAAATGAACACAAAAACAAAGGCGCGCTCGAGCCCTCCTGTAGATAAGGAAATTCCGGATTTGTAGATCTCCTCTATATATATCTAATTCCTGATTTGTAGATCTCTCTATATATATATAATAGAATAGAGAAAGGCGAGAAAAGGACGGACCGTTACATTATGTGTAACGTAGTAATTATCTTTTTTAAATTGGGGAGATGGCTGAGTGGATTAAAGCGTCGGATTGTTAATCTGTTGTAATGAGTTATTCGTACCGAGGGTTCGAATCCCTCTTTCCGTTTCCGTTGATGACTTGATTTATTTTTTTTCGTTTTTGAAATCTTAGTTAAACGTGTGGAGTAATGGAATAGATAAAACCTGCTAAAATTCGAAAATAAACTAAGAAAAAACTTTGGATTTTATTCTTCACGTCCCGATTTCGTCCCGGATCATTAGATAGGAATCCAAAATAAAGAGAGAGACAAAAAGATCACTACGGTATAAACAAAGAGTTTCAGAGTAAGCATTGCACAATCTCCAAGATAGTTTTTGAAAAAAAGAGAATAGATCTTCCATTTTCACCACATATTTTGAAACCAAGAAATCGTATTTTTTTTCATTAAAAAATACTTTCCTATTCAAATTAGATGTTGTGGGAGACCCTAATGGGTTAGGGTCTTTCCTGGAATGAATAAAGGATTTAAAATGAGGAAATACGGGTAAAACCAGAGTTTTAATGACTATCCAATAATTTTAGTGTCCGAATCTAAGGTTCAGACTATCTGATTTTGCAGTTGTTAGCAATTTTTCGCGAAAAATCATGCATTCATTTTCTAGATATTTTATTAAAGATTTCATCGAAAACTTACAGCAGCTTGCACAAACAAAAGCTAAGAGCAAAAAACAAAGGGATGACTGGCATAATATCTACGATTGATTCAAAAAGATAGGCTTCAGGCAATTTGCCGAAGAAGAAAAAGGACTCAAATAAAGGGCAGAATTAATACAGATCAAACTTGCGGTATTAAGCATAGCAGACATTTTGTTCTTGGAGATAATTGCAATTTGATTGAGTTTTTGAGATACGGAAAAAGGAAGAAAGTCGGTAAGGTATACAAAAAATCCTTCTTTCTTTTTCTTGAAATCCATCCAATCAAAAATCCTCCAATTCTCAAAGGAGAATAGAAGGAATCATACTTTCATACAATATCTTAATTGAATTCTATGTAATGATCAATAAATTCAATTATATTCTATTATAGATAGATAATATCTATAATCTAGAATAATATGTATCAAAATCCTAATACCAGTATATTCTATAGATATATAGATCTTTGACTGAGTTGACAAAAAATCAATAACAAGACTATTGTTTTAGTGAATTTAAAATGGAAATGGGGCGTGGCAAGTGGTAAGGCAACGGGTTTTGGTCCTGCTATTCGAGGTTCGAATCCTTCCGTCCCAGAGCATATCCATTTTTTTGGTATTTCGTGTTTAGTTCAAATGCAGAGTTGGAAATCGATGAATGATTGGGGCGGGGGTGGTTTATCTTATCCCTTATTTTTGCACTTTATGAAAAGATTAGTATTGAAAATATGTTAACCAAAAAATCCATTTAAAATGAAGAAATGTTTAGCTTATCTATAGGGTTTTGGTTATATAGTACGTGTCGTTTTAGTTCAATCACAAAGAATGGAATTTCTAGGATTCAAAAAGTAGAAAAGGTGGAATCTATTCTATATCAATCACTTGAAGATGAAGATTCAAAAACGTTATTTGTTTATATTTATAGATTCTAAATTTCTACTCCTTTCTATTCTATTTTATCTAAAAATAGATTTAGGTATGTTAAAGTTGCTGTCATGCTAAGACTTTTTCAGAAAAATAATTCCACTACCCATATTACACATATCTCCTATAGAAGTTACACATACATAGAAAATATAAGATCTAGAGTACGACGGCTATGTACAACTCAACCAATGACTATTCATGATTCCAATGATTGAATCAATTCAGTTCCAAATAAGAGGAATGTTATGGTAAAACTTCGTTTGAAACGATGTGGTAGAAAGCAACGTGTGACTTGAGGATATGATCCTTGTGTGATTTTTCATCCACCATTTTCCATTTATCTAGTAATAAATGATGAAGGTGCTCTTGTCTCGACATTGTTTTTACATAAGAACCCAGCACTTCCTTTTGGGGGAGTTGTTAATAGTTCACGATGGAGCTCGAGTAGAAAAAGGATTCAGTTCTTTTCGGGGTCAAGAATCTAGGGTTAATGCCAATCAATCTGAACAACTTCGTAAATATATCTTCTTCCATATAATATATCCAAATCTGAAGGATCCAATTCAAACAAGTTTGCAATTCAAAAAAACTTGTTGCAATTGATCAAACTTTTGGATTCAAAGTGTATCACGGGAATCAACTGTCCGTATGATTCTTTAATCAACAAGGGGTATGTTGCTGCCATTTTGAAAGCATTAAGAAAAGAAGCACCGAAGTCATGTCTAAACCCAATGATTTGAAATCAAAAATAAGGATCCAAAACAAGGAAATGCCGTTTGAATTGTCTCGCTAGTCTCAGAATTGGATCAAACTCAAGAATCTAAATCGAATTTTAAACGAGACAAAGAAAGGGTAAAAAGACCACTCAACAAATGAAATTGATTAAAGATTTTTGAAAATTATCTAATTTGAGTTAGAGTAAGAATGGTTTTTTATTTTCTTCCGCAAATAAAAAAGACTGAAATCATAGTATAGTTTATGTTATGGTTCTTTGTCATTGATTTATTAGAATATTCGAATTGTATATACATAGACAAAACTTTGAATTCAATCATTTTTTCTCGAGCCGTACGAAGAGAAAACTTATACGGTTCTAGGGGGGTCCTGTTCATCTATATCTATCCCAATGAGCCGTCTATCGAATTGTTGCAATTGATGTTCGATCTCGCAGAAGGAAAAGACCTTAGAACACTGGGGTTTTATGATCCAATAAAAGAACCAAACTTATTTAAATGTTCCTGCTATTCTATATTTCCTCAAAATAGGGCTCAACCCACAGTAACTGTTCATAATCTTTAAAGAAAGCGGAAGTTTTTAAGGAACTTCCGTCCAATCAAACGAAATTAAATTAAAGTAATACCAAGGGGGGTACCAACTTGTATAGAATTTTCTATAGTTTTTCTATACTTGTTTTTTTGACCCTTTTCTGTTCTATTCGTATCTATTTATCATTGCTTCCATCGAATCTGACGGTCTAGAACGAAAAACTTGATACGATAAATAAAAATCGGGACATTTCCTTCAATTAGTGTGGTTTTCATTAGAACTCCACTAACCGAAAGAAATCTACTTTTACTTATTCCACTTAGATTGATGAAATCCATCTATCATGCAAACGATTTTTCTTCCATTTAGATTTTTATTGTATCTATCTATACAATATGTAGATTAGATATGTAGTGCTAATAGAGGTTGAATATTATTGGATTGTTAATTTATTTCAAATAAATGCAATTTCTTTTCTTTATTCCAGTTTATTCTTTTTCACCATTTTTTATATTGACAACAGTGTATCGAACAAATATAATTCATCTTGATAAGTGAGAAGGGTCCATTTATTTCCGTCCCATAGGTTTTTTTACCAAATTCAAATGATCTGTTTTTTATTTGTTGAATGATTTGATTAGTTCATCTCCTTTCTCTTGTTTCAATTCAACTTGATTGATTTTTTGATTTTATAGTGTATCTATAACATCCCTGAGTTGAAAACTACATTTTTTTTCATTTCGCTTTTATTCGGGTTGCTAACTCAACGGTAGAGTACTTTACTTTTGGCAAGTGCGGCTAGAATCTTTTTACACATATAGATGAAGCGAGGAATTCGTCCATACCATTGGAAAAGTTTGGAAGCATCATGACTGATCCTGAAAGGGAATGATGGAAAAATAGCATGTCGTATCAATGGAAAGTTCCAAGCGTATTTCATTTTTATAGGATCGGTAGAAAACCCTGTTGAAATTCTTGGAATGGAACAAAGAAAGTCAATCGAATGAATAAATGGATATGGCCTAGGGAAGCTTCAATTTTATTAGAAAGAAAAGCAACCAGCTTTTGTTCTTAATTGGAATAATACTCCCCGATCTAATTAGACGTTAAAAAGTAGATTAGTGCCTGATACGGAAGAGCTTCTTCTCCCACGAGTGGATTCTATCTTTTTACTGAATCCTAACTATTGGCATTCTATATTATGGAATGGAGGTAATATAAAGAAGCAGTATATTGATAACGAAGAATTTTTCCGAAATCAAAAGAGCGATTTAGGTTTAAAAATAAAAGATTTCTAACCATCTTCTTATCCTATAAATATAGACTAAATGAAATGGAAAAAGAAAGGGCAGAGAATCTGTTAAATAAGTTCGAGGTATTTTTCTTAGTAGAAAAGAATACCGCTTTTGACTGTATCGTACTATGTAGCATTTGATAACCCCTCAAAACTACCTTTTGATTCCAATCGAATTTCAAATGGAGGAAATCCAAAAGAGATTTACAGTTAGAGAGATCTCGACAACAGGACTTTCTATATCCACTTATTTTTCAGGATGTATATTTATGCATTTGCTTATGATCGTAGTTTGAGTCGATCCTTTGTCAGAAAATCGGGATTCTGAGAATAAATCCAGTTTACTGATTGTGAAACGGTTAATTACTCGAATGTATAAACAGAACCACTTTCTGATTTCTACGAATGATTTGAAGAAAAATCCATTTAAGCTGCAACAAGGATTTGGTATTCTCAAATCCTATCAGAGGGTTTTCATTATTGTGGAAATTCCATTTTCTCTACGATTAATATCTTCTCTAGTGTGAAGGAAAGGCAAAAGATAGTCAAATCTCAGAATTTACGATCCATTCATTCAATATTTCCCTTTTAGAAGACAATTTTCACATTTCGATTTGTGTTAGATATCCTAATCCCTACCTGTCCATGTAGAAATCTTGGTGCAAACCCTTCGCTTTATTGGGTAAAGATGCCCCTTCTTTTGCATTTATTACGATTCTTTCTTAACGAGTATTGGAGTCTTAGTACTCTAAAGAAAGCTGGTTTAAAACGAAATCAAAGATTACTTTTATTCTTATATAATTCTTATATATGTGAATACGAATCCATTTTCTATTTTTTCACGTAACCAATCTTTCTCATTTTACAATCAAATATCTTTTGGAGTTCTTCTGAACGAATCTATTTCTATGGAAAAAAATAGAAATGTCTGGGGAGCGTCCTTCATAAGGTTATTATGGATTGTCAGGTGAACCTTGGTTGGTCCAAGAACCTTGTATGCATTATGGGTATAGATATCAAAGAAAATGCATTCTGGCTTCAAAGGGACGTCCTTTTATGAATAAATGGAAAATGTTATCTTGTCACTTTTTACAATGGCATTTTTCCCTCTGGTTTCATCCACGAAGGATTTTCATAACCATTATTATACAACTATCTCCTTGAATTTGGTGGGCTACCTTTCAAGCGCCCGAATGAATCCTTGCAATGGTACGGAGTCAAATTCTAGAAAATTCATTTCTAATCAATAATGCATATTAAGAAGGTTGATACCCTTATTCTATTGAGTGCCTCTGGTTACGTCATTACAAAGCGCAATTTTGTAATCCTATTAGGGCATCCCACCAGTAAGCAAGCCGGTTTGCTGATTTATCAGATTCAAATATTAGAAACCGATTTGGGGTATATATGCAGAAATATTTCATTATTATAGTGGATCTTCAAAAAAAGAGTTTATATCGAATAAAAGCGGTATACATTCCGACTTTCTTGTGCTAGAACTTTTGGCTCAGGAAACACAAAAGTACTGTACGTACTTTTTTGAAAACATCAGGCTCAGAATTTTGGGGAAGAATTTCTTATGTCGGAAGAAGACGTTCTGTTGTTGACTTTCCCAAAGCTTCTTCTGCTTTGTGGGGAGTCTATGAAAGTCGGATTTGGCATTTGGATATTATTTGTGTATCAATGATCTAAGCTAATAAAAAATAAAAATATCAGACCTTGGAAATAGCAACAATTTCTCTTAACTAAAAAAAATCAAGGTCCGTTATTCTGAAGTGTTGATGTAGTATGTAATACAAGGGTTAAATCGACTGAGTATTCCACTTTTATAAGAAAGGAAATTATGTATACATAGGGAAAGCCAGGTGCAATGAAAATGCAAGCCCGGTTTGGGAGGGGTTTTTTTTTTACTAATAAAAACTAAGAAAGAAATTATCTACCTCCATCTCGACTAGTTCCGGGTTCTGAATCCCTGGCAACCCACTCTTTATATCGAAATTTATAGAAATTCATATTTTCTTTTTTCTAATACATTTGTTTTTGGTTTATTTAAAAGAAATTGAATCAGGTCTAGGTAGTTGGCGGAATTGGTTGACACACGAACATATAAGTCATGTTATACTGTTCAATATCAACAAGCCTTACATTTTCTATTTTCCGATTTATAGTCTAGAAAATCTTTCGTGTGCTTGCGGGGGAGTCCCTGATAATTTCAAATAAAACCAAGATTTTACCATGACTGGGTAATTTCTTTAGAGAGACGCGAAAGTTGAAAGCCTCAGGGGTCGCTTCTGTAACTGGATAACCAGCACCGAAAACCGTCGCCTACATCGGATGGTTTGGCAAGTTTTGATGATCCCTACCTTTATTGCTGACCGCCAACTTCTGTATTTATTATTGCCTTCATTGCTGCTCCTCCAGTAGATATTGATGGTATTCGTGAACCTTCGTTTCTGGATCTCTACTTTACGGAAAACAATATTATCTCTCAGGTGCCATTATTCCTACTTCTGCAGCTATCGGTTTGCACTTTTACTCCAATTTGGGAAGCAGCATCCGGTTGATGAATGGTTATACAATGGTGGGTCCTTATGAAACTAATCGTTCTTCACACTTCTTACTTGGTGTAGTTTGTTAAGCATGGGTCGTGAGGGAACTTAGTTTCCGTCTGGGTATGCGACCTTGGATTGCTGTTGCATGCTTCCCAGCTCCCTGTTGCAGCTGCTACTGCAGTTTTCTTTGATTTACCCAATTCGGTCAAGGAAGCTTTTCAGACAGGTATGCCTCTAGGGATTTCTATACTTTTCTTCAACTTCATGATTGTATTTCAGGCTGAGCACAATATCCTTATGCACCCATTTCACATGTTATTAGGGCGTAGCTGGTGTATTCGGCGGTTCCCTAATTCAGTGCTAAGCATGGTTCCTTCGCAGTAACTTCTAGTTTGGATCAGGAAACTGACAGAAAATGAATCTGCTAATGAAGTTGTTATAGATTCGGGCAAGAGGAAGAAACTTATAATATCGTAGCTGCTCATGGTTATTTTGGCCGATTGGGATCTTCCAATATGCTAGTTTCAACAACTCTCGTTCGTTAATCTTCTTCCTAGCTGCTTCGCCTGTAGTGGGTATCTCCGGTTCACTGCTTTAGGTATTAGTACATTATGGCTTTCAACCCAAACGGTTTCAATTTCAACCAATCTGGTAGTTGATAGTCAAGCGCCGTGTAATTAATACTTGGGCTGATATCATTAACTGTGTTAATTGGTATGGAAGTTATGCATGAACGTAATGCTCATAACTTCCTCTAGACCTAGCTGCTATCGGAAGTCTTCCAAATAAAATGGGATAAAGACTCTGTTCTTAGTGTATAGGAGTTTTAAAGAATAGAGAAAATAAAGGAGCAATCAACTCTTCTTGTTTGATCTTTGATCAAGATAAGGAGGGGTATTGCTCCATTATTTTCTTTTAACTTCGTATAGTCTTTTCTTAGAAGAATCAAATCATCAAACAGTTTTCAAAATCCAATAAACTTAAACTACTAAAATGAAAAATGACTATACTTAGTAAGTTATAGATTCTAGTAAGTTATAGAGTCAGGGATAGGGCGGATGTAGCCAAGTGGATCGCTGCAGTGGATTGTGAATCCACCACGCGTGGGTCTCAATTCCCGTCGTTCGCCCTTTTTCTATTTTTCTTTTTTTTTTTCGTAAATGTAAGACGAAGTAAGAAATTCGATTTTCGCCTATTTCTACTTAGTACGGCGACGAACAATCAAATTATCACTATATTTATTCCTTTTCTACTTCTTCTTCCAGTGCAGGATAACCCCAAGGGGTTGTGGGTTTTTTCACCAATTGGGTTTCTCCTTCCCACCTCCGTGGGGATGGTCTCACAGGGTTCATAACGACCCTTACTACAGGACGCTTACCTAGGGCCAACGCTTGATCCGGCTCTACCCAAACTTTTCTGGTTCGCCCCAACATTCCCACTTGTCCGACTGTTGCTGAGCAGTTTTTGGATATCAAACGGACCTCCCCAGAAGGTAATTTTAATGTGGCTGATTTCTCTTTGCAATAAGTTTCGCTACAGCACCCGCGGCTCTAATCTCAATTGTCCACCCTTTCCAAGTGTGATTTCATGTTATGTATGGCTTATCGTGCCTAAGGGCATATCGGTTGAAGTAGATTCCTCTTTTGATCAATCAAAACCCCTTCCCAAACTGCAAGCTTCCAAAGCATACGGCTTTCTGGATGTAGATGATGAGATCTATACAGATGGATCTTATATATATCATACAATGAAGCAATGAAGTACCACATGGGTGGATATCTATAGGAATCCAAATCTTCCGAATCACTCATGGTATGATCTTCACATCCTAGGGTCTTCCTGTTCCGTCATCTGGCTTATGTTCTTCATGTAGCATTCAGACCGAATGACTCTATGAAATTACGTCGATACTTCCACCCATTATGGGTAACGTAGAGACATCTCTATTTTCCCGGGGAATCTTTAGGATTCTACTGCTTAGCTTTCAATTCGCCTCTGACCATCAAATGAAATGTGAATAACCCGTCCTCTTCTTTGAAAGAAGGCGCGGTTCTGTCGGTGCTTGAAACAATTTGTCTTCCATATTACTATGTCTCTAGAGTCAATAATTTGATATGAGGAACTACTGAACTCAATCACTTGCCGCCGTTACTCTTCAGTTTTCTGTTGAGGTTCATCCTGTAGAGGTACTCCAATTGATCAGTGATCGATTGCTAGGTTTCGTCGTAAACCTAATTGGTTACTTCAATTACGTAAATCAATAGTTCAAACCGCACTCAAAGGTAGGGCATTTCCCACTTTATAGGAACTTCTGTACCAGAAACAATGGTATCTCCAATTATAGCCCTCTGGGATGTAAAATATATCTCTTCTCACCATCCCCATAGTGTATGAGACAAATGTATGCATTTCTGATTAGGGTCATATTCTATGGTTACGATTCTACCATATATGTCTTTTCATTCCGTCGAAAATCGATTTACGGTATAGACGCTTATGACCTCTTCATGCCTTTGGTGGTAATGATTCCTCTGGCATTACGACCTTTACCACAAATGATGCTGTCCATAGATCAAATTATTTCGTGGATTGGATTTCACTTTGACTGTCTACGGTTCCATTGCGTGTGCTCGGGGTAGAAGTTTTTGTATAAAAATGTATCGCCATACATTATTTTGATTTAAGTTCTTTTCTTTCTAAGAGGAATAGAATAACCTGGTTGAAGCGTAATGATCATGCGTCTGTAATGCATTGTATGTCCCATAATAGGTCCCATTCTTCTACCCTTTCCGGAAGTCGATGACTATTCATAGCTATTACCTTGACACCAAAGAAGAGTTCGACCCAATGCTTTAGTTCTGTCCTAGTTGATCCTGATTCGACATTAAAAGTATATTGATTTTTCCCCAATAAATACTTTTGTCTGTAAATACTGCATATTTGATTCCATCCATAAATCTATTTTCTTCCCTATGAGGTCTAGTCTCTATAAGAATGCTAGTTCTTACTGGTTCATATATTATGATATGGAAATATAACCATATATAATGATAGGAATATAACCACAAGAATTCTAGGTATGGATGATGATGATTCCATTGATATAGAGTCATGATTCCAATAGTCATTGGTTCTAGTTGTGTTATAGCCGTCGTACTTCCAGGATCTTATATTTTCTAATGTAACTAGTACATGTTCGGTTGAGGACATCCTCGAAAAGAGCGGGGGATTTCGTGACATTTCGAATTGGCTGTCTGTATTTCTAATAAGTTGTTTAATAGTTGGCATGTTGAATCATATAATATATCTCATGGGCTGTTTTAGATTGATCCTAACCGATTTTTTCATTTTTCTAGTTCATTTAATGTACCTCTATCTAAATTCTATGTATGTCATTTTCTAACTAGACTTGCTAGGAAAATCATCTTCCCATTGGAAATCTATTGGCTTATTCAAAAATATGGTGTCACATGAGTCTACCGGATATACGTCTAGCTAATAGCCAACCTAAATAATAAAATGCAATTGAAATATTCTATTCAAAAAATAGTAATATATATAGATAAATAATTATCTATAATATTACTATAGAATAATAAAAGAATAATAAAGAATAATAAAGAAAATAATACTAATAAATAATATGACATTCTATAGTAATATATTATTCTCATTCTTTCTAATTCTATTAATGTAATTCTATTCTATCTCATCTAAATTCTATGTATGTCATTTTTCATTTTTCTAGTTCATTTAATGTAATTCTATTCTATCTCTATCTAAATTCTATGTATGTCATTCTATCTAAATTGATTCAATCGTGGAATCATGAATAGACTTATTGAGGGTCCCATTCACGCATCCAGTAGGAATTGAACCCTACGAATTCGCCAATTATGAGTTGGGCGCTTAACCATTCAGCCATGGATGCTTAGGTAAGTGGGGATCCCTCGCACATGGTGAATAACCAAATTCCAATTGAAATGAAAATCTTCGATAAATCAATCCAACAAATGGATTTATAGAACCATACAACATGGAGGGTATAATCATGCAAAGGTCTCAACGGAAATCTGGAGGAGAGAGATATTGAGAGAGATCGTTATTTATATTATTCCGTAGAATAATACGGATCCAACCTACAATGGGTCACAATACACGGAGAGTATAATCATGCAAAGGTCTCAATGGAAATCCTGGAGTTTTTGAGTTGAGAGAGATATTGAGAGAGATCAAGAATTCGCACTATTTCTTAGATTCATGGACGCAATGCAATTCAGTAGGGTCTTTCATTCACATTTTTTTCGACCAAGAGCGTTTTCTAAAACTCTTCGACCCCCTAATTTTTCGCATCTTAGTTTCCGGCAATTCACAGGTTCAACAAGGAATCGATATTTCACGATCAAGGTGTAATACTTTTTTTGTAGAAGTGGTCCTTATATATCGTAGTAACAATCGAAATTTGGTCGAAAGAAAAATTCTATTTGAGGGGGCTTCTTCCTATCCATTCCATTTTCTCTGCTAGATGGTCCGAACTTCATCTGAGTTCGAATCCTAATGAGAGGTCCACTAGAGATCCGAGGTGGTTGAAGAAACAAAAGATTTTTCTTTGTCCCTTGCAGGCGATCGGAAAATAAAGAACTGGGTAATCTATTCAAGAGAATTATGTATTTACAAAGACGGTCTCAATTAATCCTATTTCATCCGACCTGGGTGTGATAGGGTTCTGAAGGATGAACTGGATTTTGATTTATTTTATCTATTCCATGACCGGAAGAGGAAGGATACACGTTAGACCATGATTTGCATCGGAAGATAGATTTCAGAAATGGCAGATCTATTCACTCTATCAATAACTGAGCCGGATCTGGTGTATCATAAGGATTTGCCTTTTTCTATTGATTCCTGCGATTGGATCAAAACCATTCTTGAATGAGGCCAGGATGAATCGAAAAGAAATCTTTATTGGTTCTACCTCCTATTTTTCTGAAGAGAATCAATCTTTTCTCGAAGGATCAGAAAAAGGGGTCCGGATCTCCTGCGGAATGATTTGGATCCAAACCAAAAAAAGTGCTATTTGCTAGGAAGAAAATAATGAGGCAGTGAATCAATATAGATTGATCCGCAATCTGATTCAAATCCAATATAGTTCCTATGGGTCCATAAAATGTATTGAATCGATTCTTTTAATGAATCGATCCGACCACAATTTCGAATATGGAATTCAAAGGCATCAAATAGGACAAATAGGAAAGGATACTCTGAATCATAGAACTCGAATGAAATATAGGATCAACCAACATTTATCGAATTTGAAAAAGTCAGAAGAAATGGTTCGATCCTCTTATTTTGATTTCTCGAACCGAGACATCGATGAATCGGGATCCCGATGGCATATAGACAATAAAATGGTGCAAGCAAATTTTGAGAACATTTTGGAAGATTTCGTTTCTTGGAAAGCAGAAGAGCCGTTTTCAAATAGTGTTCGATCGGATTACGTATTGATCCATATTCGATTGATTGGTCTGAGGTTATCGACGAAAAAGATTTTGGCTAAGACACTTTGCTTCTTTCTTCTGTCCAAGCCCCTTCTTTTTGTCCAAGTTTATATTTTCTTTTGTCTAACTCACTTTTTTTCTGTGTGAGTTTCTGGAATATCCTCATTCATGGCAGGTCCGAGATCGATCTATATGGGTGGAAAGGTCCGTATGGATCAACTCGGGCAATCAGTTGTTAGAATCGATAGGTCTTCCATCTTCTGTTCATTTGAAAAATGTAAACCATTTTATTGGACGATCATGATACTTCCCGAAAATCGAAAATTCTGGTCAATGGAGGAAAAATAGCACCCTTTTTTGTTCAATAAGATACTGGAAGTGGGATGATTGACCTGAAAAAATCGCGGGAAATCCTTTGATAGGCGGGATTCCTATTTCAATCGATATTCCACAATCAAGACAATTGGCTGAATCCCGTGAAAAACATTTCTTTCATCGAAGTTCATTGATTATCTTCTTTTATAAAGCATCGACTTCGATTCTTGAATAATCCAATCCACATCACTTCTGCTTCTTCATTCTAACACAAGATTCCTCCCTTTCAGTGGAAAAGGCCCATCCATAATCATAATTCTGATTTGACATATGGACACCTCAATATCTTGTTCATTCGGCAATGAAAATATTTTCTTTGCCCGTCGAATATGCTTTGGGGTGTCGAATATGCTTTGAGGGAAGACTATTTCACCAATCGAGTCACAGGTAGGCCTAACATATTCATACCTAACGATTTCTTTTTCCACAAAGTGTAAGTGACGAAACGTATAACTCAGGCCAAATCTTTCCATTTTTCCAAGTCGATAATGATCCTTCTTCGTCCGTAGAACTAGTTTCTCCTCGATCACAGACATTTCTGGAACACCCTCAACAGAGGGACAAAGAGTGCATTTTGAAAGAACTTGTTGTCAACCTCTTTCAGCTAGGAATCTATCGTAGATTCAGAAGAGAAGAACTTGCATCAGTATCTCAATTCAAACAGCGGGTTTGATTCCCCACCCATGCTCTGAGAAAAGATTTACCACTATGCAAAAAGAGGAGAAATTACGGCGTCTTGTCAAAAAGAAATGCCTTGCGAAAGCGGCAGATGTATAGAACTCTTTCAACAGAAAAGGGCCTTTCAACTCTCCTCAAAATCGAATCTATTCCCCAAACATATATGCCATGGTTCTTGACAGGTACTGGATATTGTAGATAATTTTGTAGATACTTTTCAGATTCCATATTGCGTCGATTTCAGATACTTTTTCCAGAATCCACATATGGCTGATACTACGTAATAGTCAAAAAATTGGTATCCATAATACGAAGTAGCAGTAAAAAATTGGTATTCATCTTTCGATATTAGGTGCTAGATTGGGGTAGATCGTGCAGAATTCTTTGGAAAAAAAAGCGCGTCTTTAATCTGATAAGTACTGAGATTTCGAATAAGTGTTTCATAACGTTCTTCTGTCCGAAGAAATGATTCATCGAAATATGAGTCACCATTGATATCGACAATATCTGAGATCAGCAAGTGTCGTTTGGGAGAGTTCTTCTATTCATCCTTTCCTTCTGTTGTTGCTGGATATCTCGTTTGTACCCAGCTCTGTGCTTCTTTGTTTCCGGGCCTCTCAGTGGAAAGTTACAGACAGAGTTCGAAAGGTCAAATCTTGATGATGGAATCATCTATGATTGAGTTGCGAAAACTTCGATAGGTATCCTACATCTGAACCAAATTCTTCTGGGTAAAGAAACTTCTTTCTAGTTGCTCTGGAACAATTCCAGTTCTAAGAAGATATATTTCTGAATATCAATCTCATCGATCTCATATATATCAAATCCCATCAATCGAATCACTTTTCGAGAAATACGAGACATCTAAGTCACAAGTAAAGAGATCTATTCATTGATAAGAAAAGAAAAACTGGAACGGGGATTGGGTTGATGATAAAAATAGAATCCTGGGTCGCGTGAACATCAGTGATTTGATTGATGATGAAGAAAGAGAATTTTGGTTCAGTTCTCCGCCTTTAACGACAGAACAAAGGATTGATCAAATTCTATTGAGTCTGACCCATAGTGATCGTTTATCAAAGAAACGACTCTGGTTATCAAAATGATTGAAGAACCGGGAGCAATTTACTTACGATACTTGGTTGATATTCATAAAAGGATCTATTGAATTATGAGTTCAATCCATCCTGTTTAGCAGAAAGACGGCATTCCTTGCTCATATCAGACAATCACTTATTCCCAAACTTCGTGTGGGACTACTACTTTGGTAATCGCCCATCTCATCGAAAACCCTTTTCGCTCCGCTTAGCCTTATCCCCTAGGGGAATTTTAGTGATAGGTTCTATAGGAACTGGACGCTCCTATTTGGTCAAATACCTAGCTACAAATTCCTATGTTCCTTTCATTACGGTATTTGAACGATGTAACAAGCCAAAAGTTATGGATGAGGATGAAGATTGAGGATTATTATTGAGATAAAGGTTGGTGGTAGTGACGAGATTGATGCTAGTGACGCTGCTAGTGACGCGATTGATGCTAGTGACGAGATGGATCCTGACCTTGATACGGAGCTGAAGAGCTAACTATGATGAATGCGCCAACTATAGATAGGATGTCGGAACTAGTCCCCACCTTCAATTCGAATTAGCAAAAGCGATGTCTCCTTGCATAATATGGATTCCAAAACATTCATGATCTTGGATGTGAATGAGTCGAATTCTACTAGATCCCCAGGGTCTATTAGTGAACCATCTATCTGAAGGATGCCCAATAGAAATATTCATTATTGCTTCGACTCATATTCCCCAAAAAGTGGGATCCTGCTCTAATAGCCCCGAATAAATTAAATACGTATTAAAGATATTTAAGTGCTTCTTAGTTCCACATCAACAAAAGCACTTTTCATGCTTTCCTATACGAGGGGGATTTCACTTGGAAAAGAAAATGTTCCATACTAACGGATTCGGGTCCATAACCATGGGTTACAATCCACGAGATCTTGTAGCACTCTAGGTTGAGGTCCCATCGATTAGTATTACACAGAAGCAAATCCATTATAGACACTAATACAATTAGATCCGCTCTTCATAGACAAATCCTTGGGATTTGCGATCCCAGGTAAGATCAGGGTTCAGGATCATGGGATCCTTTTCTATCAGATAGGAAGGGCTGTAGCAACAAAATGTACTTCTAAGTAATTCGCCTCATAGGATCCTATACTTCATCTATCTCAAGAAGAACTTATGTAAGGAAGGGGATTCTATTTTGTACAAATGGTACTTGAACTGGGAACGAGTACGAAGAAATTGTTCAACGCTACTTTATCTTTGACTTGTTCTGCCGGGATCAGTCGTCGTCAAGATCTTTGGCCCCTACCCGGACCCGATGAAAAAATGGCATCACTTCTTTATGGACTCATTGAGAATGAGTTTGATCTCAGTTCATGGCCTATTAGAAATAGAAGGTTTCTTCACGGACAGAAAAGATTGCAGTCCGTTTGATAATGATCGAGTTCCATTGTTCTTCTGGCCCGAACCGGAGGAACCTTAGATATGATGCAAAAGAGATTTATCTCACATGAAAAATACGAATCGGAGTTTGAAGAAGGAGGAGAAGGAGCCCTTGACCCGCACCAGATAGAGGAGAATTTATTCAATCACATAGTTTGGGCTCCTAGAATATGGAGAGCCTTGGGGCTTTCTATTTGATTGTACCGAAAGGCCCGGCATTGGGATTTCCTATTGGTCCAGGGCATTTTTGGGGGGCAAGCGGATCCTTTCTGATGAAGAGGATGAGCTTCAAGAGAATGATTCGAGTTCTTGCAGAGTGGAACCATGCAGTCCCAGAGACACACACGAGATAGATCTTCCAAAGAACAAAGGCCTCTTTTTTTTTTTCGAATAAGCTAATTCCTTTGGGACCCTGCAGATCCGCTCTTTTCCTATTCAAAGATCAGTCCCCGGCTCTGTAAGGCGTTTTCACATCGAGAATTATT
Source organism: Plantago major (assembly GCA_026545765.1). NCBI lineage: Eukaryota > Viridiplantae > Streptophyta > Magnoliopsida > Lamiales > Plantaginaceae > Plantago > Plantago major. Next base: position 222,400 of record JAIFAC010000022.1, on the reverse strand, counting down.
GCAGATGAGGAGATGTCAAAGGGCTTTACTCCAAACAGCTCTTCCACATATCTCCATCAACGCTGGTTTATCAAGAATAAACAAGAAAAGCACTTGAATTGTTGATTAATCGTCAGAGATGGCTTAGAAACCAATAGTTCATTATCTAATGGGATCTTTCCGTTCTAATACCTATCCGAGAGTTATCGCATTTATCAACTCTGTTTCCCTATTCAACGGAACGCTATTGGATCAAATGACAAAGACATTGTTAAGAAAAAGATGGCTTTCCTGGATGAAATGAAAGAAGTACTGGACTTCTTTCGATAGGCCCTGAAAGGAGAGGGAGGGTGGAATGCCAACAAGCGTCAATTCCCTAATTGACCTTGACAGCAAATACCCGTTTTGGGGAACGTCCAGTGCCAAAAGTCACTGAAATGGAATGGATAAGTCGCCAATCCCTGACCATGGAATGTACTTTATCCGCTGGGTGACGGGGCATTTTTTCAGAGGTTTTGAATCTACCTTGTGTGATTCTGTTGAAGCATATACTGGGGTGGGTGCAGCGGACGATTTTAAAGCAGACTCTCTTCATTAGATAGAAGATCACCAAGGTTTTGTGATCCGCTGTCAAACTTATTCCAATTCCAAGAGTCGGATCAAATCGGTATATCAATACTGGACTCGACCTGAGCTCTTCATTGAATTGCTCATTCAATGAGCATTCTCAATATTCTATTATGCCTTGAAGAGGACCTGAACCTCCACGCTTTTTAGCACGAGATTTTGAGTCTCGCGTGTCTACCATTTCACCACCAAAGCATCTTGAAAGTGCATCCTATTTCATGAATAAGATATCTATTCAGTGTCATCTATTCCAGGTATATATAGATGACAAAGGGAATATTTCGATGGATCGGTCATATAAGCTCGAGTTGGACATCCAATTGCTTCGATTTGGTATTATCCGGAGAATGCCTATGTATATATAAAAAGATGGCCAATCAAACTCATTTTCTTTCTCGATTCAATAGAAGCTCAAAGAGGTGAATAGGTCCCAAAATCACGAGAGATGTGGAAAAAGGGCCTGATTGCGCCTATTCCTAATCCTAAATGGAATGGGGGGACGTAGATCCATATAAACATAGTATCTATTTAGATATTTTAAAAGGTCAATACCCGGTGCAGGTCCGGGATAATCCTTTGTCCACAGCCCTGGGGCTATTTCCAACTAGCCAATTCAGAATTCTAGATGGACTAGCACTGCATCTTTGATGCAGTCATCGATTCTCCCAAGAATTCACAATTTCATGAGCAAACGTATTAATGACGAGGAAGGAATTTTGGTTATGCTACTAATACTTGTACTTGCTCGCCTATTCTGACCAAGCCCTAAGCCTGGCTGGGGAAGAGTTATGGGTGTAAAACAAAAACAGGCGGATCGCCTTCGGGCATACTATTTGGAATGGTTCCTCATTTTCCATAAATAAAGAAAAGCCATTCCAAAGACCCTCCCCAAGTTCCATAGCTTTTGGTCCGATATCCTGATCATGATTTTTCACCCTATGGGGAAATTCCTTTGGGTCAGTTGTGGGCGAGGAGGATTCGAACCCCGACACCGTGGTTCGTAGCCACGTGCCTAATCCTCTGAGCTACAGGCCCCACCCCTGTCCCACTGATCTGTTCCCTGGAGTACCCCAGAACCTTTCCTCTCCCCAGCCTTTTGGCTTAAGAAGATGAAAGTGCGTTTATCTCTATAATATAAGAAGGGTGCGTTCTGAGTGTGTGGAAGTGGGAGAGAAGGGATGTCATAATTGGGGTTTTGAATGAAGACATTTACTTTTTTCTTTTCATTTTTTTCGTTGAAAAAGTTAGTAATAAGAATGAGAGAGGTGTTGCTTTTTATCATCCTGGCGTCAGAGCTATTTTCCGCAGGACCTCCCCTTACAGTATCGTCACCGCAGTAGAGTTTAACCACCAAGTTCGATGGATTGGTGTGGTTCCTCTACGCCCAGGACACCAGAATATTGAACCGTGAACGAAGAAAGGTATGAGAGAAAAAGCCTATTGGCTATTGATTCTGAGGCCCCAATTCTTGACTGGAAAGGACATTTCAAAGGCCTCTGCCCTTCCATCCCTTTGGATAGATAGAGCAGGGAGGCAGAGCTTTTGGTTTTTCATGCTGTCAGAGTTGAACAATGGTTTCAAAGCACAAAGAGTTGAACAATGAAAATAGATGGCGGGTGCCTGATCGAATTGGATTAACAGAATGTCATGTAGGAACAAGGTTCAAGTCTACTGGTCTGTTAGGATGCCTCAGCCGCATACATCACTGCAGAATTCTCCACTTCTGACACCTTATCGTATCGATAAACGGCTCGTCTCGCCGTGACCTTCTTTGGAATTCCTCAAAACTTCTGTCGTTCTTATCTCGTAGGCAGAGAACCCGTCGCTTTCTCGGCTGGTGCTACCGGAAGCTCTGGGGAAGTTTAAATAGGAGAGCACTTCATCTTGGGTATGGGCTTACTACATTTAGGATGCTTTTCAGCAGTTATCCGCTCCGCACTTATTACCCAGCGTTTACCGTGGGCACGTGATAACTGGAAACATAAGAGTGTGCGTCCTTCCCGGTCCTCTCTACTAGGGAAAGGTCCTCTCACGTTCTAACGCCCATCACCGGATATGGACCGAATCCGTTCCCACGACGTTCTGAACCCAGCTCCCACGTACTCAGCTTTAATGCATGCGAACAGCCCAACCCTTGGAATGATACCACATGTTTCCTAGGTGGTATGAAGAGCCGAGTTATCGAGGTGCCAAACCTTCCTGTCGATGTGAGCTCTTGGGGAAGATCAGCCTGTTATCCCTAGAGTAACTTTTTTATCGCTGAGCGACGGCCTTCCACCGGCAAGCAACCGTCGGACTACTAAGGCCGACTTCGTCCTCGTTTGACGGGTGGTCTTCAGTCAAGCTCCCTTCTGCTCTGTACTGAGGGCCAATCAACTGGCCTGCTGGAGGAAACCTTTGCACGCCTCCGTTACTCTTTTGGGTACTACCCATAGAAACTGTCTACCTGGAGATCGTCCTTGGCCTGTAGGTCCTGACACAAGGTTAGAATTCTAGCTCTTCCAGAGTGGTATCTCACTGATGGCTCTGGGCCCCGGAAGGAGGCGGCCGCCTTTCGTTTCCACCTAAGCTGGCAGGAAAGGCCCAAACCCAATCCCAGGAACAGTCAAGCTTCATAGGTCTTTCTGTCCACAGGTGCAGGTAGTCCGCACTTCTCACAGACATGCTCCATTTTCACCGGAGCCTCCCGAGACAGTGCCCAGATCGTTACGCCTTTCGTGCGGGTCGGAACTTACCCGACAAGAATTTCGCTACCTTAGGACCGTTATGGTTACGGCCGCCGTTCACTGGGCTTCGGTCGCCGGCTCCCTGTCATCAGGTCACCAACTGACCTTCCCGGCACTGGGCAGGCGTCAGCCTCCACATGGTCTTGACTTTGGTGGAGACCTGTGTTTTGGTAAACAGTCGCGGTCAGACCCCTTTGCAGTACTCTTCTCCCAGTTACGGAGCTATTTTGCCGAGTTCTTAGAGAAGGTTGTCTCGCGCCCTAAGTTATTCTCTACTACCACCCACCTGTGGTTTCTGGGTACAAACAGGGACACCTTACGTTTTTGAACCGATAACCATCTTTCGGCTAAATTAGCCTGCTCCGTCCCCTCAGGACCAACAACAAGGTAGTACAGGAATATTCCACCTGTTGTCCATCGACTACGCCTTTCCGGCCTGATCTTAGGCCCTGACTCACCCTCCAATGGATGAACTCCCTGCACGGGAGGGAACCCTTAGGTTTTCGGGCGATTGATTCTCACCAATGTTTGCGTTACTCAAGTTGACATTCTCGCTTCCGCTTCGTCCAATTCTGCTCACGCGGAGCTTCCCTCTAGACAGAACGCTCCCCTACCGATGTATTTTTACATCCCACAGCTTCGGCAGATCGCTTAGCCCGTTCATCTTGGCGCAAGAGCGCTCGATCAGTGAGTTACATGCACTCTTTCCAAAATTTGGCTGCTTCTGAAGCAAACCCCTCCTGGCTGTCTCTGTACCCCTACCTCCTTTATCACTGAGCGATCATTTAGGGGCCTTTTAGCTGGTGATCCGACTTCTTTACTCCTCTCGACGATGAAGCTTATCCCCATCGTCTCACTGGCCGACACTTTTGACCCCTGTTATTTTGAGAGGTCCCATCTAGTATTCAGAGTTTGCTTTCGATTTGGGTACCGCTCTCGCGGCCCGCAGCACCGAAACAGTGCTTTACCCCTAGATGTCCAGTCAACTGCTGCGCCTCAACGCATTTCGGGGAGAATCCAGCTAGCTCTGGGTTCGAGTGGCATTTCACCTAACCACAACTCATCGCTGATTCTTCAACATCAGTCTTGGTTCGGACTCTCCACTTAGTTTCACCCAAGCTTCATCCTGGTCATGGATAGATCACCCAGGTTCGGGTCCATAAGCCTTTGAAGACCACTCCTCGGGGCCCCTAACCGCCACCTTTTCTGTCACTGAGCTGATGGTCCCAAATTTTCCACCTCTTTGCCACTGAATGTTTTTCTTTTTCCAGACCTGAGGTTGGAGATTGGGATGACCCTGATTTTCGTATCTTATCCAACTGCTTTTCAAATCTCCTTCTCCATTGATCCCTCCCAACAGATTCTTTTGAGGTTCCCTAGACCAAAAAGTTCTTTTTCGCTCGACTTTTCTTAAGAGACGTCAGTGGCCTGGGCATTCCTTACCCACCCTCCATTATAGCTGTTCTTCCCAGGCTCACATGCCACCTCGGGCACTAGATCACCCATGGTTGATTCTTCCAGCTGGGCCATCCTGGACTTGAGATGCTGCATCATTGAAGGGAAGGAAGATTCTCGGTCTCTCTGCTTAGCCATCATTTGTTCTCATTCGCTTAGAACTCTGGCTGTCCTTCACTGCTGTTTTTCAAAGATTATCTCCGTTTCATCAGGTTCCTGTCTTGGATTCTTCTTCCGGTATGATCGGACCATTTTGGTCATTCTTTTTCCCCTTACGCTCATCGTTTTCACTTACATATTTCGGCTTACTGGTTGGTTCTCAGGATTTTGTCCAGCAATGCCTTTGTTGATCCCATCAACCCATCCTTATCTGGAATTCGGTTTATTGGCTGCTCATTTCTTCAATTCCGAACATTGTCAGTTACGTCTTTCTTTTCCTGAGATTTCCTTCAGAGGCCTAGCCAACAGGACTCAATCTTTTCTCCATCTGTCTCTTTCCCTGACTTTGACTTTTTTCTTCATTTTACAGAATTTCTTTGATGATCCATTTTCTTCAGCACCTTTGAATCTTCGATTCTCCTTGCTTTCAAATTTCTTTCACTTTTTTCCCTCATTCTTTCCTGATTTTCGAGGTCTTCCTGCATCTAATCAAATTCATAAAGATTTTTCATATTTTATTTTAATTTGATGAGAATGACCGAATTTGAATATTCAGTCTTTGATAATGCATTCATCATGTTCCACCTGAACAGGACTCAATCCCTCTACTGAATTGGAACTAAATCATCTTCCAACCATATTTTGAATAGGTAATTTCAGATATTTTCCCATTTGCTTACAAGTTTCCGATCTTGCATCAAATTTTTTTCCCTTAGATAAGATTGAAAATTGTTTTTGAATTTGAGTTAGCCATTATAATTTTATTTTGCAAACTCCATATGTTCATAAGAAACCCTATTTTTTTTTTTTTTTTTTTTCTTTTTTTTTTTTTTTTTTTTTTTTTTTTTTTTTTCATTCATTTTCTGCTAGCCTTCAGAATTTGTTCAATTTTTTAAATTTATTCAAAATATTTTCTTTTTCAAATTTATAAAGCCATATCATTTTCTTTTCTTCTATTCTTTCTTTCTTTTCTAACTAAATGGTCAGAACTATTTTTCGTGAAATTTGAAAATTTCCCATACTGTTAAAAAGATTGGCTAATTATTTGATTGCTAATTATGGAATCTTTTCTTCTTGAATTTCATTCGATTCATAGATTTCTACTTTTCTTAATTGAATTGGGTTTTCTTTGAAACTTTGCAAGTATTTTTTTTCCTTTGAAATAGTTCTTTTCATTTTTCGAACTTTTTTCCCAGTTCTTTCAAAACAGGTTTCCAAAAGGAAGGTCGTTTTCGGGAAAACCAAAAGGATGTTTAGCTTCGAGTCCAAAACCGTTAAAAACGGAAATCCTCTTTTCTTGATAAGATCTTAATTTGCGTTTGTGCGAAGGTTTCAGACGAAAGGGAATAATATTTTGATCTGAAGACCTTCTATGAACCAATTTTCAGGCAATTCTGTTTCTGATAATGGCGTTCCATTGAACATTTGATGCATCATTCTTCTCAGTTCACAGGGGATGCTGGATAGTATAAGATTTTTTGCAATCATTACCAAAAAACTTATTCAAGTATTGAGTTTTTCAACAACAAGGTCCCAAAGGAATCAGCTTCCAACCTGCTCAGCTGATCCCAAATCCAGCCTTTCCTCTTCTTCTCGCGAAAGAATCTGATGCGACTCTAATTTCGGGACTGCTCTGAGACCTTCTCAGGAAGTTTCTGATAACAGTCTTCATTTCTGGGTCATCATATTATGTTAATTAAAGATGGACCAACAGAAGTAATGCGATTTTCACTCATGTTTTGCACAACACTAATTTGCGCTCATTTCAAATCATAGCCCCGCACAGCCTCTTCGAGCTCTCTGATCAAAGTCGGTTGTTCTTTCTTCGTAGACATCTCTTCCATTTCATCGTTTCTTTCTTTTCTTTTGACGTATTCAGTAAAAATCACTCGTTCCAGTCTCGCTGCTTCTCGTTTACGAATTCATCATTTAGATGTGAAATTTTTTGCTCTGTGTTTCTAGCGATTTTCACTTTTCTTTCTATTTTTCAACCTTCAATTTAGATGTTCAAAGACAGATTTGATTCTGAAATGCGTAGCAATAATCTACTTTTTAAAGATTATCATGTCCGGTTGTTCTCTGAAAATTTCGGTATCTGCTCTTTGTCATCTAACTGATTCAGTTCTTATCCTCACTGATTTCGGACTTTTTTTGTTTCGAACTATTCTGATAATAATTTTAGCATCATCAGGATTAAGTAATTCAACCCACAGTAAATGATTTCTTATGTAAAACTCTCACTATGTTTTTTCTAGTCTCGTTCTACTTTTTTTAACGAATAATTCCAGATAACCCTTTTTGTTTTCAACTTACTTTCTTCCTCATCTGTTTCCACTGAACAAAAATTTCTGCTCAGCAGGCAGTTTATCTGTCAATTTCTGATTATTACCCCCAAACTCTGCCCATGTAAAGTTGCCAGAGCATCCCTTCTGAAATCAAAGATTTCATCTGAACTTTATGTCCATGTTCAATATCAAAGAACCAGAGGTTTTCCCGACTCTGTCCGTAACACACTTCTCACTGATCCTGCACTTGAAAATTGTGTCAAGGTCAAAGAAGAGACTCATAATGGGCAGAGTAAATGAGCCAATCTGACAGGAAGAATCGATCAAACTCCCATTTTTGAATGAGTCTCATGAGAATTTTATGAAAGCTCTTCATTTCTTCGATGAAGCCTGATTTCCAGAATGTACCATTTTTGGCCTAATTTTTCTGATGATCGATTCAACCTCTGGATCATCGAAATTTCAATTTCAACGAAATTCAATTATTTACTACGTTCAACTTCAAGGGAGCCCTTCTGTCCATATTGAATGCAGCAGATCGGTTATATCAGAGTTTCTTCATTAACAGTTTCAGAGAATGTGCCATCCATCTTTCCATCAGCTTTCAGCTCATCAGATCGATCCACCTTCGAAAACAGTAATCGTTAGCGAACCATCTGTCACCAGTTTTGAACTCTTGCTTTTCACTGAACTCTCATGAACTTTGTTTTCCCAGGACTCATGCTGTTTCATCTACACATAACAATTCAGTTAGTAATACCGATGAAATCACATCTCTTTCAACTATCGAATATGATTGCTGTGACAGTTATTATTAGAACATTAATTAATTGATTATTGCACTGTTCAGATACCTTTCTTTTTAGATTCTTCTATCCTTCATTACCCGAATCAATCCTGGACGATGAACAGGAACTCTCACAGCCTTTCATTTTATTCTGAATCACACCTCAGAATCCATGATCACCGAGTTCACACCAACTCATCCTCCTTCTCAGGCATTTACCATCCCAAAAACTCTAGAAAATCAGCCTGTGCAACATTCCATGGGCAGGCTCATAATGTTCTTATCCTGCCAATGCATTTTCACT